>ML423154.1:0-45861 GCA_005239525.1 Nicotiana knightiana | reverse complement strand
TAAAATGAAGAGAAAGAAAGAAGAAAAAGAACAATATTGCTCCTGTGCAAGCTGGCCTTCAGCGGCTTCGAAATCTATATTCTTCTGGCTATTTTCTTAGTCACAAAACGACTAACTTAATAAACCATTCCTTAGGCATATTATGAGGCAACATGACCATTATTTGGTCAAATTGAATCCTAATCATGCGATAGTGTTAATTTTAAAGGACCTGACCTACTTTGGTATACTCTTCTTGGAATGAACCTGACCATAAAGAGGTTAGCTTCAGTTCTGAGGATGCAAACCCATCAATCCTTTAAGTCATTTGTATTATGGCCTGAATTCTCACAATGACTTAACTATTCTTAGGCATTTCTTAAGGCATGATTCTGACCAGTTATTGGGTTCAGGTTCCTGTCTTAATACCTTGGTAATGATAATCTAACTACTCTATAACTGTTTATGTATTATTATTGGGTGAGTCTGACCATGAATGGGTCAGACTTTCGATCCCATAATCCCACATTAGCCTAAGTTTAGATCTCCATGGACACTTGCTTACTGAGTCCCTTTAACGACCAAAAGGACTCAAATAAGAGTATTTTAACTAATAAGTCCAAAATTGCTAATTGGAGAGTGATACCAATAGGTTCTTAAGCATTCGTAGGATGAGTCATACCATAAAATGGGGTTTGACTCAACCTTGATGATGTTCCTGCATCATTTTTGACAGAATAGGTTCTTTGCCTTTTATGGATTGAATCTAACCATAGAAAGGGGTTAGATTCAACTCCATAAAGGTCCTATTCATCTCATAATTGTTCTGTAATTTTTTTTTTGATAATTTGGGCATTTTGGAGAAGGTGAATCTAACCATTTGGAAGGTTCAGATTCCCTACTCTCAAGCCACTGTTGGTTACCCATTTTGTACCCTTAAGGGGTGACAAACTACTGTTTAAGCACCTAATATGGGGTGAATTTGACCATTATAGAAGGTCAAATTCATCTACCCTAGTGCTATTTCATAACAATATCTGGATATTTTAAACCTAAACCAAACCAGTATTTAAACATCTTTATAGGATGAACTTAACCATTGGGGGTTAAGTTCATTACCCTTGATGCTATTTTACAACACAACCATTGATTGCACAGTCATACAAAAGACAGTTTTGAGATGAAACAGGCTTATATAAAATTCAGAGATTAGAAAACAAAACAATCATGATGTGTTACTCTATATACATGCATATAAATATACAGAAATATGTCTAAACAAATAAAAATACAGATTCATAGAGGAAAGACAAACAGATTTCACATTTTTCATATTTCATAAAAAGGGAACTCAGTTTTACATACCTTTAGAGTAAGATAACAACAGAAAAACTTGACCAAATAAAGGTCAAGCAGAGGGAGTCAGCAGAAAAGAAGAGAAAGCCCAGCAGCAATAAACAGTAAACCCACAGCAGAGAAAAACCCAGGGAAAGATGATTTTTGAGTACCCAAATGATTGAATAATAACAGTAACCAAGACCAAGTCTTCTAGGATAGAAGATCACAGCTACAAGACAGCCTAAGCTCAGATTGTTTCCTACTCCTACTGTAAATCCTTTTTGCTTCTGTTTTCCAAGTTTTTAATAGTCAAAGTTGTCTTTTTCAGTCTAAAGGATTCAGAGAAGAGTCTAAAAAAATCCTCCATTAGTGGTAAAAAGTGTGTGTATATATAGGGACATTTGGGATAGGATATGCTTAACATATTCCCTATCCTAAACGAGCTGAAAATGGTACAGGTACAGCTATCAACCCTATCCTTTTGGGACAGTTGTACCTTCAAGAACATTCCAGCCCTTGAAATTACCCTTCTATCCCTAAGTATCTGATTTCCTGATATTTATCTAATCTAGAAGGTTCTTTTGGGTGACAACTAATTGTTCTTAACTAAGGTTGAGTCAATTGATTAAATGCCTAGAGTTGGCTTTCATACTACTTACTATGTTCAATTCATTAAATCAACAATTTAATCAAACTTAAAGGAGGTTAGTCAAACCAGTTCCCTTAAACTTAGGTTAATTTAATTAAACTAAATGAATCTGCATTAGTTCATTACCCTCAAGCTACTTGTTTAAAACAGATTTTATTTTCAGTTACATACTTTAAGAAGCTACCTAAGTTAATTTCTAGATTGAAGAAGTTGGAATCATTTAAATGTGAGTCTAAGTGAAACAATTTGGAAACGTTACTTACCTCACAACCGGCAAAAATACTACTCCGCAGTGCCTTTGCCTCTAAATCCGGCCTCAGAGTGCTCCAAATCTACCAAGTTCAGATTTTTATCATCAGATTATGCTTAAGGAGTGAATCTCAATCGAAAAATATCAATTTAGCTCCAAAAACCCGAATTTGGTCAAAACTCGACTTCAATGCCCATGTCCCGAAACTCAAAAGTTTTTATACAAATTTTTTCTTCATCATCTCACGAGTCCGTACATATAAAGAACACTAAAATTGGAGTTCGTTTAACCCCTCAAATCAATCCCTAAAAGTCTCAAAATCTCAACCCCAAAAATCCAATTATTCTATTTTACACTGGTTTTATATTCTATAATCATCCATGATTGAGTTTTAATAATCAAAATACTTACCTCTATGAAGAATAAAGATTTTTCTCTTTAAAATTCGTCCCAAAAGCTCTTTTCCGTACAACAATAGTGTAAAATAAGGTTTAAGTCGCGGAAGGGTTTATTTAAATATGCCCAGTGATTTCTTCACTGCAATCGCGGAAAAGCCACGCGATCGCGGTTCACAAAAGTTCAATCTCACGCGATCGCAACCCAATGCACGCAATCGCGAAGACCAATTGACCTCACCCCCCACGTGCCTGGTTAACTCTACGCGATCGCGACCTAGCTCACGCGATCGCACTTCACCTTCTTCCAAACCTACGCGATCGCAACCTGATTCACGCGATCGCGATGTACAAAATTTGCCTGGCCCTCAAAGTGTTCTACGCGATCTCAGCCCTTGCCACGCGATCGCGATTCACATATCCCTGCTGCACAAAAACCAGAAAACCAGAAATTTATCTAAGTTCAAAAATGCCCGTTAACCAACCGAAATCAATCCCGAGCCCCTCGGGACCCCAGCAAAAGTTACCAACACATCCCACAACATCATTCAAACTTAGTTGCACTCAAAAAATACCAAAACTAACATCAAAACACTAAATTTACATTGGATTCAAGCCCAAGAACTTTGAAATTTCTAAAATCCACAAACGATGTTGAAACTATCCATAACAACTCCGATTGACCTGAAAATTTGCAGACACATCCAAAATGACATTACAAACATGTTCCAACTTCCGAAATTCCATTCTGACCCTGATAGCCTAGTTTCCACTGCCCATCGGAAATTACCAAAAACTAACTTTCGTCAATTCAAGCCTAATTCTACACCGGACATCAAAACTTCATTTCGAACACACTCCTGAGTCCCAAATCACCTAACAAAGCTATCAAAGCCATAAAATTCGTATTCCGAGTTTGTTTACTAATAAGTCAACTCTCAGTTGACCTTTTCAACTATTAGGCTACTTTAAGAGACTAAGTGCCTCAATTCTCACCATGAGAACTCTGAACCCGAACCAACTGATCCAACACACATAAATGAAGTTTAACCACATATATAATGAAGCAAAAGCGGGAAAAATGGGGCTAACCTCTCGGAACGACTGGCCGGGTCATTACATTTAGTCAAAACACTAATCAGAGCAGAGTACGACTGGCCTAAAATGGACGAAGATGCGAAAAGTTTTGTAGCCAAATGCGATAAGTGTCAACGTTATGCTAAAAATATGCATCGACCTGCAGAGTTATTACATACGGTTATTTCCCCATGGTTATTTATGAAATGGGGAATGGATATAGTAGGGCCTTTACCACAAGCTAAAGGAAAGATACATTATGGGCTTATAGAACTATAGCAAAAACAGCCACGAGAGAAACTCCATTTTTGCTTATGTACGGTTCAGAGGCTTTAATCCCAATTGAAATTGGAGAGCCTAGCACGAGATTTACATTGGCAGCTGTAACGACCTGACCGATTATTTTGAGTTCTAGCGCGTCGTTCATCGAGTAATTGTGAGTGGCTCCATTTCAGGTATTATGACCCGTGGGCGTGGTCGGAATTGAATTCCAGGAAGTTTAGAATTGATTTGGAAAGAAAATTCTCATTTCAGAAGCCTTAAGGTTGATGTCCATTCTATTCCGACCCCGATAACTAGGGAGCGTTTTGGCGTATATCATGGGAGTTAGCATTTTAGAAGGATTTCATGAATTTGGGGTTGAAGTGCATATCAGTGAGGTTGATGTCCATTTGGGATTCCGAGTCTGGGAATATCTCTGTATGGTGATTCTAGAATTGGGAGCGCGATCAAAAGTGAATTTGGATGTCCGTAAGTCATTTTGGAGTCATTTGGCTAAAGATAGAAATTTGAAGGTTTTTGAGAAATCCGACCGGAGGTTGAAGTTTTGATATCGAGGTCGGAATGCGATATCGGAAGTTGGAGCAGATCCGTAATGTTGAATATGATTTGTGTGCAAAATTTGAGGTCAATCGAACGTGATTTGATAGGTTTCGGCATCGGATGTAGAAGTTTGGAATTCTAAGTTCTTAAAGAATTGGATTTGAGTGTGATTCGTGAATTCGCCGTTGTTTGATAGGATTTGAGACATCGAGCAAGTCCTTGTTATGTTTTGGGGTAGGTTGGTATAATTGGACGGTGGGTCCCGGGGGCCTCGGGTGGATTCCGAGTGGTTAACGGACCAAAGTTGAAGTTGGAAAAAAGCTGAAGCTGTTGTCATCTGGTGTTACCGCACCTGCGAGCTTTTGACCGCAGGTGCGGCTTGGGCGCCGCAGGTGCCAGAGTAGTCATGCTTAGCTGGCGAGTGCAGGTGCGATAGATTTTCCACACCTGCGACACCACAGATGCGGACAGTGGGGTGCAGGTGCGATTTGGGCTGAAGTTGAGGAAAACCACAGGTGCGGGAGATTTGATCGCACATGCGGGATCGCATGTGCGAAGGAAGGACCGCAAGTGCAGAAATCGACCTGGGCAGAATGTTTTAAAACTTGAATTTTGGGTTCATTGGCTTCATTTCTTCATGGGTTAGGCGATTTTGGAGAGATTTTCAAGGGATATTTCATGAAGCATCAAGAGGTAAGTGATTCCTTCCCATTTCCAAGTTGAATACAAGGTCATTACATAAGTTTGATATGGGAAATTGTGGGGAAATTGGGGTTTTTTGAAGAAAAACCTAGAAAGAGTAAATATGGATTTTTAGCCACGAATTGAGCATGAATATTTGAGTAAGTTATATACTTGAGTTAGTAAGGCTATGGGTAGAATGTATCTTCGAGAAAATTTTGAATTCCGGGCACGTGGGCCTGAGTGAATTTTGGTCATTTCTCCGAGCGGGGTTTGAAAAGTATATAATTTGAATTTATTGTGAGTATTAGGATGAATTTTCATTCTTTTACCATTATGTGGTAGTTTCGGAGCGTTTTAAGTCCGTTGGAGTCATTGGAAGGGCTTAGGAATTCGGTGTTGGAACTTCGGAGCGAGTTAAGTCTCCTTTATAACTTGGTCCGGGGGAATCGTCCCCCTGGGTGAATTAATTCAGTACATGCTATTATATTCGGGGGCTACATATGAACGAGGTGACGGGAGTTCGTGCGTAGCTACTACTAGCATGCCTTATGTGTGTACCTGTAACCCTGCCTGTAACATTGAACTAATAATATGACCGAAAACGTAATTAAATGTCTAAAAGAAAGCCAGAGCTCATATTGTTAACCTTCTAAAAAGAGAATTTGTTTCCGTTGTGAATATATATGTACCTGGACTAGGTTGTATTGTGGAATACCATTAAACTTGACAAATGAGTTTCAAAACAAAGATTTAAAAACCTATATTTCATGTTTCTTTTAAAAAGGATTTTTACCACTTTCCTGAGAAAACCCGTTTCTTGATAAAATAAGGATGTATTATGTGTGTACATATGAGCACTTGAGTCGAATGTACGATTTGCGAGCAGGCTAGCCTTATTATTTTAATGTTGACCGCGTTGCATGATCGATTCGCGAGCGGGGAAATAGATACATCTATGGTTCTAGCCGGTCGACCCCTCGGCAGTGCACAGTTTATTATTGTTGGTCCGCACCGTTCGACCCTCGGCATTGATTGCGCATGATATTTGCTGCGTAGTTGCTATGATATTTTCCTAATTACTGGCCTGAAATATTAAATTTTCAATTGAAATGACATAGATTAAAGCTATTAAAAAGAGCTTTGGAAGAAGTTGTTCCTTCCCGTTGAATTATTATTTGATTAAATCACCTTGGTGATAAATTGTTAATATGACGAAGATATAAAATTTTAAATGTGAACGAAATTGAAGGATGTTTAAATCCTGTTTTATAAACTGCCTATGATAAAACCATGCTTAGTGTCACTGCTAAATATTTTAAATGAACCTTTAGTGAGTGTCTAATTTGACCTCTCGTCACTACCTCTTTGAGGTTAGGCGGGCGACTTACTGAGTACACGTTATTTTTGTACTCATACTACACTTGTTGTGCATTTTATTGCACAGGTACTTTCATAGAAATGTTGAGGATTCGGAGACTTAGGCGAGCTGCATCATCCGGAGGCGATCTGTAGCTAAGAGTCTCCTTCAGACTGTATTTATTCATATTTTAAAATTTTCTTGTCCAGTTGTATTTCGGACAGGCTTTGTAATGATTGTATGAATTCTTAGAAATTGCTCATGTACTTGTGACACCGGGTTCTGGGATATGTATTGGGATATAAATGTTAAAGTGAAATATTTAGATCACTGTAAATAACAGAATTCTATTTCCTGTTGTATTTTAATTTACGAAAATTTATTTATTTTATTATGAAATGCAAGAAAAGGTAACGGTTTCGAAAATGTTAAAACATGAATGTAATTCAACTAATCTAAGGATTTGGCTTGCCTGACCGTGGTGTCCGGTGCCATCACGACCTTAGGGATTTTGGGTCGTGACAACATGGTATCAGAGCGCTAGGTTCCCGTAGGTCTCACGAGTCATGAGCAAGTCTATTAGAGTCTTCTGGATCGGTACAAAGACATCTATACTTATCTTCGAGAGGCTACAGGGCTGTTAAGAGTACTTCCCTTATTGATTCTTCGTCGTGTGTGTTGATTCCTTTGAGGCTTATGCCTATGTTCATTCCTACTGAATATTACGCGTCGCAAAGCGCTTGCTATGGATCAAGAATTTGAGGAATGGAAATGGTGCTACGAATGTAATTCGAGATGCTTCCATGTGTAAATGGTCGTGGTTATTGTTATGGCCATGTGAAAGGATAATATGTTGGTTTAGCTCAGTAGCTGTGTTTCTGGGAGCCTTAAGGTTGTGCTCACGTGGTGATGATGGTTGCAATTGATTGTCGCGCGGTGTCGATATGATGATAGAACGTTGCCAGTATGTTGGGGAAGATGAATGGTTTGAAGGGAGGTCTTCTCAGAGTGTGATTTCGAGATTTCAGTGCTTTTGTGCCGGCAGAGGAATGGCATTTGGGTTATGAATGGTCCAGTTGGGGTTGATAAGGTAGTGAGACTTGGTGTCTTCAAGTGAGGTGGGATATGCACTTGTGACGTGTAGTCATCGTCATTGATCGAATGGAATGTGTTAGGTTTGTCGGCGCTATGGTTTCTTCGGTTGCGTGGGGTCAGAGTAATGAGAGGAAGTATTGAAGAATGCGGTTGGCAAAGGATGATCCTGGAATGAGTCTAGGCGGTGGTTCTATTTCTAGGAGGCCAGGTGTCAGAAGCAGAAGTCGAGCAGTCACAACGTGGGGGAGCGGCAACACAACTTGGAATTTGGAGATATTGTCGCGCATTAATAGATGTCCATGAGGAGCGGACGGACTAGTAAGTTGGTAAATAAAGCAGGGCGTAGGATAGAGTATTGAGGTCACAGAGAGCGTGCATTTTAGCATCGCTGGGAGGTGTCCGTGGGTGATTTCCACAGGTGGGTTGTCTTTTGGGGATAGGTTAGCAATGGCGGGGTTGGCAGGTTCTGAGGGGGGTCCTAGTGGCTAGTAGGTAGGATATAGAAGGTGTGAATGATGCTAGAGAATTTGAGTATTTAGGGAGTTGTATCAAGAGAATTTGGAATATTTGAACGGGTTGGCTGAGTAAGATCGTGTTATCAAAGGAGGAAAGATCTCAGTAGGGCTAGAGTGGTACAAACAGTAGCTTCGGGTTAAGTGGGGGAGTCCCAGCATCTGCAGTAGGGTTGTAGGATTGTCTTCGCATGAGGTTGAGGATGGTCGGCGTGTTGGTAAGTTATTTCAACTAAGGAAAAAGGAGTAAAATGGTAATTTTGCGTGGGATTTGATGAATATGTGCAAAAGTTGGCCCTGTCGGATCAGGGTCAGGCTTTGGAAGATTCAGAATTCATGTTTAAGGCATGGGCGAGTTGTAAGGATAGTGACTCAGTTAAGTGTTTCATGGAAAAAGGTGTCCCTGTGCTAGGACAGCCTTGGAGTGGATTGTATTCGGGGCTAGTCAGAGCGGGTGACTCTCAATAGCGTTCCTTGTGAGTTCAAAAGTTAAAGAATGCGGCGATTAAGGATTTCAGGCAGCAGTATGATCGAGAATTGAGCTTTTATAGATTAATCTCTGAGATAAAAAATGAGGATGGTTGGAATGTTCTATGATATGTTTCAGCATGCAAGATAATATTGGAGGAGTGAGAGAAATAGACTCCAGATTGAAGGAAAGATTATTAGAAGGGTATGAGACGAGTTGCGGGATTTGGGCAGAATAGTCTCGTGAATCAAGGTCACTCGAGATGAGTGAGGGTTGAGTTCGCTATGGGTTGAAATATGTTGTTAGTGTTCCTGAGGCAATTAATGATGATTAAAAGAAGATAGATTGATTAGCCATTGTTGAAATGGCACATTTGCGGCAGTGATTGGTTTCTTTTGATGCGATTTGGTTATGGATGTGGTTTGTGCCGGTGTGTGTGGGGCTTGTCGACCGTCGTAACGGATTATATGTGGGAGCATTTGAGTGCTATGGCCTGTCAGGTATAGGCAGACCGTAGAAGGGTTACGGTGGTATAGACTACCACTTAAGATTTGCATGATTGGATAATAATGGGAATTCACTCGTGTGATGAGATGGTACTCTTGAATTGAGCTAAGTAAAATGTTTCTATATGATGAAGTGTTCGCTCTATTGGTGGTTCAAAAATTATGATGGAATTCTTGCGCTACCTCATGTTGGTATGTTAAGTGGGGGAAGCAATAGGTAACTGGGAGTAAGAATCAAGATTTAGGTCCGATATTTATAAGGATTTCATGAGCTCGGAAGAGCAAGGAAGGTGATTTGAAAGTTAAGTGTAGGCTGGTATTATCTTCAGTGTCACCTGAGATTTGATATTCGGTGAAAGAGGCTTTGTACCCTGATCATAGGTTCTTGAGGTGTTTTGCAGCCTTAGTGTGGTCGGTGTTATGGATGTGCAGACTTTTTGCCTTGTGTGGAAGGTCGTGAAAGTATGACCGCGAAAAGATTGAATAAAGTGTGACATGTAGTCACTTGATGGAATTCAGATTTGGACTGAGTATAAAGAAGTTGAATATTGCTTAAATTGAGAATTTACACTTGGAGGGCGTTCGGTTCAGTTGATTATGGATTATGGGGTGTTAGTCCCGGTGATGATGGTTGTTCTCGTGTATTATTAGAAAATGTGGGTTAATATGGACCAAGGTAAAAGCTAATATCTAAGTTTGGTGCGAGCAAAGTGGCACGATGTTCGTAGATGGATTTAAATATGATTATGGGCTCCGTGTGAGCCAGGCATGTTCCTCTCAGTAGAGCATTTTTCATGGAAAGGTATTAGAACAGCGGGTGTTGTTCCGTCTTCGTCAAATTTATGTGTTATTGTGATTGTGCCGTACGAGTTGTGAAACGGCTTTGATAATTTCTTATGTGTTGTGGTCCCGCGTAGCAGGGATGTTATGTGAGCAGGGTAGCTCTTGAGATCCAGAGTATATATATATATATATATCACCTCAGTTGTGCTTGAGTTTTGTAGCCTATGGCTTTATCAGTCTCCCCAGGATGGTATTATGCACTTAGCGTGCTTGTGATCGATATTCAGTAATTCATAATAGTGAGCAAATCAGCTCCGTATATATACATCATCTTATGTAAATTTTATGTGTGGATCGGGTGGCACGTCGCCACGGGTATGTTATTCGGACCGGGTTGCACGCCGCAATAGTGTGATGATGAGAAGGGTTAGTATGTATTTATTTTCTTGTGATTTATTTCCTATTTTCGGGTAAGAATTCATATTAGTTGTGTGATCTGAGTAGTTCCATCCTGAGTCATTTCTTATTATCATGTTCGAGTTATGGCCTATTGGGCGATGCGGTATCATGTGAGGCTTTTAGCCATATTTAGGGTGACTTTCTATCTGAGCAGTTCGTACTGGGTGAGACGAGAATATCGGACCCTGGATCAGTGTGATGAGGTTATGTGAAGTGTATATTAAAGAACAAATACCATCATTCAGGTTTATAATGAAAGTGAAGATTCTAGTCAAGATGAGGTATTCAAGCATTTGTTAACTCTGCAGTTGAGTGTGAATTTCTGCACATTCCCTCCGTTGTGGTTGTATCGCCAGCATTATAGCAGGATGTCTGTATAATTGTTATGAGGCGCATCAGGAGCATCAGATTTGTGGACCTTGGCTAATAAGGTTCAGGGAGCATCGTTGTGGTCAGACGATGAGTTATGCGGTGCATGGTGCCGATTCAGCAAGGGTATGCAGTTATGATCTGGTATATCATGTGCTAGTTGATGCAGTTCTTATATATATATTGAAACTAGGCCTGGCTAGAGACATTTCAGTTATTTGAATGAATTCTGAGCTTATTATATGGATAAAGAAGAAATCTCCAAATTTGATCAAGCTATTGTGCTCGACTGGATTGTGGTAGCACGGGCAGGTGCTCGAGATGTTAAACAGTGATTTCAGGTAACTCCAGAGCAGTTCTTAGCACGTTCGAGGACGAACGTCGGTTTAAGTGGGGGAGAATGTAACGACCCGACCGGTCATTTTGAGTTCTAGCGTGTCGTTCAGCGGGTTGAAGTCGTGAGCAACTCCGTTTCAGGTATTATGACCTGTGGGCGTGGTCGGAATTGAATTCCAGGAAGTTTAGAATTGATTTGGAAAGAAAATTCTCATTTCAGAAGCCTTAAGTTGGAGAAATCAACTAAGATTGGAATTTTTAGTAAACGATCTCCGAATCAGGATTTGAAGGTTCCAGCAAGTTTGTATGATTATTTCAGACTTGGGTGTATGTCCGGATCGGGTTTTGGGTAACCCGGGAGTGTTTTGGCGTATATTACTGAAGTTAGCATTTTAGAAGGATTTCATGAATTTGAGGTTGAAGTGCATATCAGTGAGGTTGATGTTCGTATGGAATTTCGTGTCTGGGAATAGCTCTGTATGGTGATTCTAGAATTGGGAGCGCGATCGGAAGTGAATTTGGATGTCCGTAGGTCATTTTAAAGTCATTTGGTAAAGATAGAAATTTTAAGGTCTTTGGGAAATCCGACTGGAAGTGGAAGTTTTGATATCAAGGTCGGAATGCAATTTCGGAAGTTGGAGCAGATCCGTAACGTTGAATATGGCTTGTGTGCAAAATTTGAGGTCAATCGGACGCGATTTGATAGGTTTCGGCATCAGAAGTAGAAGTTTGGAATTTTAAGTTCTTAAAGAATTGGATTTGAGTGCGATTTGTGATTTCGGCGTTGTTTGATAGGATTTGACATTTCGAGCAAGTCCGTGTTATGTTTTGGGGCAGGTTGGTATAATTGGACGGGGTCCCGGGGGCCTCGGGTGGATTCCGGGTGGTTAACGAACCAAAGTTGAAGTTGGAAAAAGGCTGAATCTGCTGCCATCTGGTGTAACCGCATCTGTGAGGTTTTGACAGAAAGTGCGGCTTGGGCGCCACAGGTGCGAGAGTGGGCAGGGTTGGCTGGGGACCACAGGTGCGATGGATTTTCCGCACATGCGAAACCGCAGGCGTGGACAGTGGGGCGCATGTGCGATTTGGGCTGAAGTTGAGGAAAACTACAGGTGCGAGAGAATTGGTCGTACCTGCGGGATCGCAGGTGCGCAGGAAGGACCGCAGGTGCGGAAATCGACCTGGGAAGAATGTGTTAAAACGAGAATTTTGGATTCATTGCCTTCATTTCTTCATGGGTTAGGAGATTTTGGAGAGCTTTTCAAGGGAGATTTCACCAAGCATCAAGAGGTATGTGATTCCTTCTCATTTCCAAGTTGAATACAAGATCATTACATAAGTTTGATATGGGAAATTGTTGGAAAATTGGGGTTTTTGGAAGAAAAACCTAGAAAGTGTAAATTTGAATATTTAGCCACGAATTGAGCATGAATATTTGAGAAAATTTCAGATTCCGGGCACGTGGGCTCGAGGGCATTTTGGTAATTTCTCCGAGCAGGGTTGGGAAAGTAAATAATCTGAACTTATTGTGATATTAGGATGAATTTTCATTGTTTTGCCATTATGTGATAGTTTCGGAGCATTGTGCGTCCGTTGGAGTCATCTAAAGGGCTTAGGAATTCGGTGTTGGAACTTCGGAGCGAGGTAAGTCTCCTTTCTAACTTGGTGAGGGGGAATCGTCCCCCTAGGTGAATTAATTAAGTACATGCTATTATCTTCGGGGACTACGTATGCACGAGGTGACAGGAGTCCGTGCGTAGCTACTATTATGCCATGTCCGGGTAGCCTAGGACCCACTAGCATGCCTTATGCGTGTACCTGTAACCCTGCCTGTAACATTGAACTGCTAATATGACCGAAAACGTAATTAAATGTCTAAAAGAAAGCCAGAGCTCATATTGTTAACCTTCTAAAAAGGGAATTTGTTTCCGCTGTGAATATATGTGTACATGGACTAGGTTGTATCGTGGAATACCATTAAACTTGACAAATGAGTTTCAAAACAAAGATTCCAAAACCTATATTTCATGTTTCTTTTAAAAAGGATTTTTACCACTTTCCTGAGAAAACCTGCTTCTTGATTAAATGAGGATGTATTATGTGAATGTGTGTACATATGAGCATCTGAGTCGCATGTATGATTCGCAAGCAAGCTAGCCTTATTATTTTATGTTGACCGCGTCGCATGATCGACTCGCGAGCGGGGAAAATAGATGCAACTATGGTTCGAGCCGGTCGACCCCTCGGCAGTGCACATTTTATTATTGTTGGTCCGCGCCGTTCGACCCTCGGCATTGCTTGCGCATGATATTTGTTGCGTAGTTGCTATGATCTTTGCCTAATTACTGGCCTGAAATATTAAATTGTCAATTGAAATGACAGAGATTAAAGATATTAAAAAGAGCCTTGGAAGAAGTTGTTCCTTCCCGTCGAATTATTATTTGATTAAATCACCTTGCTGATAAATTGTTAATATGACAAAGATATAAAGTGTTAAATGTGAACGAAATTGAATGATGTTTAAATCCTATTTTATAAACTGCCCATGGCAAAACCATGCTTAGTGTCACTCCTAAATATTTTAAATGGGCATCTAGTTTCACCTCTCGTCACTAGCTCTCTGAGGTTAGGCAGGCGACTTACTGAGTACACGTTGTTTTTGTACTCATACTAAACTTGCTGTACATTTTATTTCACAGGTACTGTCATAGCAATGTGGAGGATTCGGAGACTTAGGCGAGCTGCATCATTCGGAGGCGATCCGCAGCTGACAGAGTCTCCTTCAGATTGTATTTATTCATATTTTCAAATTTCCTTGTCCAGTTGTATTTCGGGCAGGCTTTGTAATGATTGTATGAATTCTTAGAAATTGTTCATGTACTTGTGACACAGGTTTCTGGGATATGTATTGGGATATAAATGATTAAGTGAAGTTATAGATCACTGTTTTTAAATAACAGAATTTTATTTGCTATCGTATTTTATTTTACGATAATTTATTTATTTGATTATGAAATGCAAGAAAAGGTAACGGTTTCGAAAATGTTAAAACATGAATGTATTTCAACTAATCTAAGTATTTGGCTAACCTGACAGTGGTGTCCAGCGCCATCACGACCTTAGGGATTTTGGGTCGTGACAGCAATGGAGGAATCAAATGATGATGAGTTAAGAACAAATTTAGACTTACTCGAACAAAGAAGAGAGGCAGCTTTAATACGGATGGCAGCACAAAAACAAATCATAGAACGGTACTATAACAGAAAGGCTCACCTCAGGTACTTCAAAATTGGGGATTTCGTTTTTAAAAAGGTTTTACAATCAACGAAAACAACAGGAGCAGGAAAGTTAAATCCAAATTGGGAAGGACCCTATAGAGTTGGAAGTATCGCTGGAAAATGTTCCAACGATTTAGAAACCTTGGATGGCAAGGTCTTACCCTCGAGTTGGAATGTTGTTCATTTTAAAAAATACTATTTCTGAGAAAAAGAAAGTACCCACGGTCAGATATCATTCATTTACGACTTTTGTTTTGTACAGTTAAAATTATACTAGCAATTTTAAATTATAGGCAAAAAACCCAGCCCACACCAAATGATGATATTAGACCTGAAAGACATGCGGAAACAACATTATTCTCGGTCTAGAATGAAACCTTTCTGATGGAAATATAATGGGTTAAACAGTCATTGTCACGACCCAATTTACCCTCCGAAAGGTATCGTGACGACACCTAATCTCTATGACTAGGAAAGCCTTGAATTTGCGGAAAATAACATAATCAATAAAATAAACAAAGAAAGAATATCAAATAGTTATAATGTAGCTGCTCAGCATATACAGTTTTACTTTCCAAAACCCAGAATGTCACCATGATCACAACCTCTTTAACAAAAATGGCTCTATACAATGAAGCAACGGGGAAATGTACAAGTCTTTCTATGCCTATGCTAGAGTAGAAGGGGACTTGTGGGATTCTGCGGACGTGGCAGAATTACCTCGCGGTCTCCTAGCTGCTGGTAGATAACTCCCAGGCACGATACTGGGTGCTGGTACCTGGATCTGCACATAGGGAAAACATGCGCAGGAAAGGGCATGAGTACTCCACATTCGGTACTCCGTAAGTGCCAAGCCTACCCCAGTCAAGTAGTGACGAGGTCAGGTAGAGGCCCTACTGAGTTTGTAAAACAAGTCAATATACAATTTTTAAAACAGTGAAAGATAGACAAGAAATGGTAAACAGGTTTAACGAAAACGGAAAGATGTAATGACATAAAGAGAGCCCTCGGCTCAGCACAACATATATCTCAACAATAAATGTGCAATGCAGTACACGGGGAAAGCTCTCGGATCTCAGTACGTAGTCCCAATTTAAATATTCTATGCAGTACAGGGGGAAAGCTCCTGGATCTCTGTCTGTTGTCCCAATTTAAATATGAATCTCAGTACAGGGGGAAAGCTCCCGGATCTCGTTCGTAGTCCCAATTTAAATATGAATGTAGTACAGGGGGAAAGCTCCCAGATCTCGGTCCGTAGTCCCAATTTAAATATGCCAAACAGAAGTATGTCAATTGTGGCTTATGTAAACAATTCAGGAAAAACAACATTTAAGGATAGCGTAAAACTACCTAAGCATGATATGACTAGTAGAAACTAAGAGGAATACAAGCCAGAACAGGTAGGCATGCTTACACTTAGGCTATCTACTCAATTAAGATAGGAAACAGTAATATATGAGTGAAAATGAGTGTTTTCATGGGAGTAAAAAAAAGTATTTTAGCAACAAAGACCCATGTATACACTCGCCACCTCGCGTACACGGTGTCCACATAACAAAATCCGTATAAAAATGCCTAAGGGAAGGTCCCCAACACAGAATTAGGCAAGCCACTTACCTCGACTGTGCTAATCAACCAATAATCACGCTCTTGCCACGAGGTCCAACTTCGGATGGCCCAAATCTATTCAATTCGATTGCATAGTGTGAATATCATTTCCAGAAATCAAAATACTAATTAATTCGAAGCTAATACGCGAAATTAGGAATTTTGACCAAAACACCCCTCGGACCCACGTCTCGAAATCGGGTAAAAGTTATATTTTTCGGACACCCATTCACTCACAAACTCACTCGAACAAGTATCATCGAAATCCGATGTCAAAAACCCCCCTAAGTTCTCAGAATTTCGGTTGGGGAAGTTTCATCAAGTTCCCATGGTTTTTCCCCCATTTTTGTTAATTAAACTATAGAAAACAACGAGGATTAATGGTCTAACAATGAATTAGGATTAGAAAACGTTACCTATGATCCTTCTCTTAAAAACCCACTGAAAATCGCCAATTCTAGAGCTCTCAAATGATTTTAGACTTATGAAATTCAAACCCTCGGCTTTTTGGAATAAACACACAGGGATCTCGCACCTGCGGTCCCTTTCACCGCATCTATGGTACCGCACCTGTGGAAAAAGCATTGCAGGTGCGGAATTCACTTAAGTCCATTAGGGCCGCACCTGCGGTCGTTTGGTCGCGCCTGCGGTACCGTACCTGCGGAACCCAGGTCGCACCTGCGACCACTGGTCAACCCCCTCACCATTGCACTAACAACCATCCCTATCGCGCCTGCGTGTCCGCAACTGCGGGAAAACCTTCGCAGGTGCGAAACACCAGAAGAAAGCCTGGTTCAGCAATTTGTTAAGTTCCAAATTCTCCCGTTAAGCATCTGAAACAACCCTGAGACCCCTGGAACCTCAACCAAAACCACCAACCGACCCTAATACCTTATTCGAAATAGGTCGAGCCTTAAAAACACATCTCATAACATCAAAATCATCGATTATGCATAGATTCAAGCCTAAGAACTTAGGAAAATTTTAGAATTCATATCCGACGTCGAAACACGTCTAAACTCATCCAAATGACCACAAATTTTGCACGCGCGTCATAAACAACATTACGGACCTGCTGTCGCTTCCGGAAATCAATTTCGAGTCCGATATCAAAAACTCACCTATCGGCCGAATTCGCCGGATTTCTAACTTTCGCCAATTCAAGCCTAAATCCACAACCGACCTCGAAAACACATTCCGAGATCCTTACCCCGAGATCACCCAACGGAGCTAACGGAGTCGACGTAATTCCGTTCCGGATCTCTCTTCACACAGCTCTAGCTACGACTAGATTTCTAAAGCTAAATTCCACATTTATGGACTATGTGTCCAATATCATCCTGGATTTCATCACTCAACACACCAACAGGTTCCAATAACATGAAAATACATGGGAGAAATAGTAAATAGGGATCAGGGCGCAAATTCTTAAAACGACCGGCTGGATCGTTACATCTTCCCCCTCTTAAGAAAATCGTTCGTCCTCGACTGAGCATAGAAACGTACCTGAAGCTGGGAAAAGATGAGGGTACTGACTCCGCATATCCTGCTCGGTCTCCCAAGTCGCCTCCTTACTAGCTGACCCCTCCACTGAACCTTTACTAAGGCAATATCCTTTGACCTGAGCTTTCTGACCTCCCTGTCCAATATAGCCATAGGCTCCTCAACATATGATAGATCCTTGTCCAATTGGACTGAGCTAAAATGCAAGACATGAGTCGGGTCACCGTGATACTTCCGGAGCATGGAGACGTGGAACACCGAATGAACCCCTACTAGGTTGGGAGGCAGGTCTAGCTCATAAGAAACCTTCCCAACACGTCGCAACACATCAAAAGGGCCAATAAATCTCGGAATCAGCTTGCCTTTCTTCCCAAACCTCCTGACGCCCTTCATAGGCGATACTCGAAGCAAAACCCGATCGCCGGCCATAAATGTCAAGTCTCGAACCTTCCGATCCGCATAGCTCTTCTGCCTGGACTGAGGAGTGCGAAGTCTCTCCTAAATCACTTTCGCCTTGTCCAGGGAATCCTGAACCAAGTCTGTACCCAAGAATCGGGCCTCGCCCGGCTCAAACCATCCCATGGGAGACCTGTACCGCCTACCATACAATGCCTCATATGGCACCATATGAATGTTGCACTAGAAGCTGTTGCTGTAAGAAAAATCTGTCAGAGGCAAGAATCGATCCCATGACCCTCCAAAATCCATCACACAGGCACGGAGCATATCCTTGAGGATCTGAATTGTGCGCTCGGACAGCCCGTCCGTCTGAGGGTGAAAAGTCGTGCTCAACTCTACCCTGGTGCCTAATCCTGTTGAACAGCTCTCCAGAACCGTGAAGTGAAATGTGTACCTCTGTCTGAAATGATAGATACTGGAATAACGTGGAGGCGAACAATCTCTCTGATATAAATCTCAGCCAACCTTTTCGATGAATATGTAGTCAGTACCAGAAGGAAATGGGCTGATTTGGTCAGCCGATCCACAATCACCCAAATAGCATCATGCTTCCTCAAAGTCTGAGGAAGCCCAACCACAAAATCCATGGTGATCCGCTCCCACTTCCATTCTGGAAGCTCAATCTGCTGAAGTAACCCTCCCGATCTCTGATGTTCACATTTGACCTGCTGACAGTTGAGACACCTGGCTACAAATTTTGTTATATCCTTCTTCATCCTTTACCACCAATAGTGTTGTCTCAGATCCTGGTACATCTTCGTGGTACCCGGATGGATGGAATACCGCGAACTATGGGCCTCCTCAAGAATCAACTCCCGAAGCCCATCTACGTTGGGCACACAAATACGGCCATGCATCCTCATCACCCCGTCGAACTGTATCCTGAAGAACCAAAAGGTGGGGATCATCATATTGGCGCTCTATGATACGATCATGAAGGGAAGATCGAGCAACCACACAAGCTAATACCCGGCAAGACTCAGAAAGAACCAATCTCACAAACTGACTGGCTAAGGACTGAACATCTAAGGCTAGAGGCCTCTCGGCTGCATGAAGGTATGCCAAACTCCCCAAACTCTCCGCCCGGCGACTCAAGGCGTCGGCCACCACATTCGCCTTCCCCGGGTGGTATAATATAGTGATGTCATAGTCCTTCAGCAACTCTAACCACCTACCCTGGCGCAAATTTAGATCCTTCTGCCTGAATATGTGCTGCAAAAGCTGGTGATCCGTGAATATCTCATAGGGAACACCATATAAATAATGGCGCCATATCTTCAGGGCGTGAACAATCACTGCCAACTCAAGATCATGAACATGGTAGTTCCTCTCATGGACCTTCAACTGCCTGGACGCGTAGCCAATCACCCTACCGTCCTACATCAATACCGCTCCCAAGCCAATTCTCGAAGCATCGCAATAAACCGTATAGGATCCGGAACCGGTAGGCAAAACCAACACATGAGCTGTAGTCAGGGTTGTCTTGAGCTTCTGAAAGCTCTCCTCACACTCCTCAGTCCATATAAAAGGTGCACCCTTCTGGGTCAGTCAGGTCATAGGCGCTGAAATGGATGAAAATCCCTCCACAAAGCAGCGATAAGACCCAGTCAAACCGAGAAAACTGCGGATCTCAGTAGCTGAGGATGGTCTGGGCCAACTCTGAACCACCTCCACCTTCTTCGGATCTACTTTGATCCCATCCGAAGAGACCACGTGGCCTAAAAATACCACAGAATCAAGCCAAAAATCACACTTAGAAAACTTGGCATACAACCTCTTCTCCCTCAATGTCTGAAGTGGTGCGCCCCTCCTCGCTCTAGGGAAATCTCTGATCATATGATGAGTGTTACCACACTCGAAGCAACCCCTCGGAGGACGAGGCGGCCACTGCTGACTCTAAACTAGCCTACTGAGCTGACTAGTGATAGCACCTCGAGCAGGAGGCACCCGAGATACTGGTGGTGCATAATAAGGCTCCCGAGGTCTAGGAGGAGCTGGAATACCGCTGGCAGCTAGAAGAGCTGATTGAATAGGGTGACTCACAAAAACCCTACCATAACGTGTTGCTGGTGCACGGGCTCCTGAAAAATGACTAGTCTCTCGAGACCTCTTGGCCTCTCTCTCCTCCCTGTCCCGGGCTAACATAGTCTCAATCCTCCGGGCAATACTCACGGCCTACTGGTAAGTAATATTGGTCTCCAGCTCTCTGGCCACGCTGGTCCGAATACTGGGGTGCCGCTCTCTGACAGTTACAACCAAAGCGGGTGCATGGCGAGCCAAATCGCTGAAACGGACTGCATACTCTGACATAGTCATGGCACCCTGGCGTAACTTCTCAAACTCCGCACGCCAAGCATCCCTGAAGCTCTAAGGGACAAACTCAAGTAAGAACATCTCGGAAAACTGAGCCCAAGTAAGTGAAGTTGACTCGTCCGGGCTACTAAGCTCAAAAGCACGCCACCACTGATAAGCTGCTCCCCTCAGCTAGAAAGTAGTGAAAGAAACCCCACTCGTCTCCACAATACCCATAGTGCGGAGAATGCAACGACACCCCTAAAGAAAACCCAGGGCGTCATCCAAAGCTAGTCCGCTGAACTCAGGTGGGTTGTATTTCTTGTACCTCTCAAGTCGGAACTGCTCTGCCTCAGGAACAGCTATCCTATTCTCTTGCTGAGCTAGAGCTGCTAGGGTCATCGAAATGTACTCTAGGACCTGCCCAATATGAACTCTCTGCTCAGGAGTATGGGCCGCGGGAGTCTGTGTCCCTCCTCCGGCGTAGGATGTAGCTGGAGCTATCAGGAGTAGGCCCGCCTGAGACAGAGTAATGAAAGCACTCAAGAACTGGGCCAACATCTCCTGGAGGTATGGAGTGACAGTAGGGACCTCCTGTGCCCCTCTAACTGTAGCTGTTGGGGGATCCTCTGCCTCTGCTATAGCTGGTGCTCGGGCTGCACCGCGTTCTCGCCCCTACCCCGACCCCGGCCCCTACCTCTGGTGGCTCTGACTGGGGGCTCGGGTGCCTGGTCATCAGTACGTCCGGTACGGGTACGAACCATCTGCAAGCAAGAATAGAATAGAGTTTAAGAATTTGATGATGGTAACTAGCACGATAAGGAATTCCAAAGAATTTGATTGTTCTTAACAGTTACATAGCCTCCCGAAGATAGATACGGACGTCTCCGCATTGATCCACGAGACTCTAATAAACCGTCTTGTGATTGGTGACTCCTATGAACCTAGACGCTCCGATACCAACTTGTCACGACCGAATTTACCCTCCGAAAGGTATCGTGACGGCACCTAGTCTCTCTGACTAGGTAAGCCTAGAATTTGCGGAAAACAATAGAATCAATAAAATAAAGACATAAAGGATATCAAATAGTTATAACGTAGCTGCTCAGCATATACAGTTTTACTTCCCAAAACCCGGAATGTCACCATGGTCACAAGCTCTTTAACAAAAATGGCTTTATACAATGAAACAACGGGGAAATGTACAAGTCTTTATATGCCTATGCTAGAGTAGAAGGGGACTCGTGGGATTTTGCGGACGTGGCAGAATTACCTCGCGGTCTCCTAGATGCTGGTAGACAACTCCTAGCCAGGATACTGAGTGCTGGTACCTGGATCTGCACATGGGGAAAACATGCGCAGGAAAGGGCGTGAGTACTCTACATTCGGTACTTCGTAAGTGCCAAGCCTAACCCCAGTCAAGTAGTGACGAGGTCAGGTAGAGGCCCTACTGAGTTTGTAAAACAAGTCAATATACAATATTTAAAACAGTGAAAGATAGACAAGCAATGATAAACAGGTTTAACAAAAACGGAAAGATTTAATGACATAAAGAGAGCCCTCGGCTCAGCACATCATATATCTCAACAATAGATGTGCAATGCAGTACACGGGGAAAGCTCCGGAACCTCAGTCCATAGTCCCAATTTAAATATGCTATGGGGTACAGGGGAAAGCTCCCGGATCTCTATCTGTAGTCCCATTTTAAATATGCATCTCAGTACAGGGGGAAAGCTCCCGAATCTCAGTCTGTAGTCCCAATTTAAATATGAATGCAGTACAGGGGAAAAGCTCCCGTATCTTAAGTTTGGCTTAAGTAAACAATCCTGGAAAAACAACAGGTAAGGATAGCGTAAAACTACCTAAGCATGATGTGACTAGTAGCAATTAAGAGGAATACAAGTCAGAATAGGTAGGCATGCTTACACTTAGGCTATCTACTCAATTAAGATAGGAAATAGTAATATATGAGTAAAAATTAGCATTTTCATGGGAGTAAAAAATATAGGATTTTAGCAACAAATACCCGTGTACGCACTCGTCACGTCGACGGCATCCACATAACAAAATCCGTATAAAAATGCCTAAGAGAAGGCCTCCAACACCGAATTAGGCAAGCTACTTACCACGACTGTGCTAATCAACCAATAATCACGCTCTTTCCATGAGTATCCAACCCCGGGTGGCCCAAATCTATTCAATTCGATTGCATAATGTGAATATCATTTCCGGAAATCAAAATAACATATTAATTCGAAGCTAATACGCGAAATTAGGAATTTTGACAAAAACTCCCCTCGGGCCCAAGTCTCGGAATCGGGTAAAAGTTATATTTTCTAGACACCCATTCACTCACGAACTCACTTAAACAAGAATCATCGAAATCCGATGTCAAAAACCCCCCTAAGTCCTCAGAATTTTTGTTGGGGAAGTTTCATTGAGTTCCCATGGTTTTTCCCCCATTTTTGTTAATTAAACTAAAGAAAACAACGGGGATTAATGGTATAACAATGAATTTGGATTAGAAAACGTTACCTATGATCCTTCTCTTCAAAATCCACTCAAAATCGCCAATTCTAGAGCTCTCAAAAAATTTTAGACTTATAAAATTCAAACCCTCGGATTTTTGGAATAAACACACAGGGATCTCACACCTGCAGTCCCTTTCACCGCACCTACGGTACCTTACCTGTGGAAAAATCATCGCATGAGGGAATTCACTTAAGGCCACTGGGGCCGCACCTGTGGTCGTTTGGTCGTGCCTGCGGTACCGCACCTGCGGAACCCAGGTCGCACATGCGACCACTGGTCAACCCCCTCACCATCGCACCTGCGACCAGCCCTATCGGGCCTGCATGTCCGCACCTGCGGGAAAACCTTCGCAGGTGCGAAACACCAGAAGAAAGCCTCGTTCAGCAATTTGTTAAGTTCCAAATTCTCCCGTTAAGTATCCAAAACAACCCCGAGGCTCCCGGGACCTCAACCAAAACAACCAACCAACCCTACCTTATTCGAAATTGGTCGAGCCTTAAAAACACGTCTCATAACATCAAAATCATCGATTATGCATAGATTCAAGTCTAAGAACTTAGGAAAATTCTATAATTCACATCCGACGCCGAAACACGTATAAACTCATCCGAATGACCTCAAATTTTGCACACAGGTCATAAACAACATTACAGACCTGTTTTCCCTTCCGGGAATCCAGTCTGAGTCCGATATCAAAATCTCACGTATCGGCCGAATTCGCCGAATTTCTAACTTTCGCCAATTCCAGCCTAAATCCACAACTGACCTCGAAAACATATTCTGAATACGCTCCTAACACAAAAATCACCCAACAGAGCTAATGGAGTCGACGAAATTCCATTACGAATACGTCTTCACACATCTCTAGCTACGGCTGGATTTCTAAAGTTAAATTCCACATTTATGGACTCTGTGTCCAAAATCACCCCGGATTTCATCACTCAACGCACCGACAAGTCCCAATAACATGAAAAGACATGGGAGAAGCGGTAAATAGGGGATCGGGGTGCAAATTCTTAAAACGACCGGCCAGGTCGTTACAGTCGTCATCTAAATTATATATATCTTCGAGTCCCGTATGTTTTTCCTTTTCAGGAAATGGACCACATGGAAGGAATAATCAAGTGCTCAAGATTTCATACTTCAAAGCTCAAACACTTGGGGGACATTATTATATATACATATGGAAGGCAAAAAAGACTAGAATTATCAGAATTCAAGTCAAAGCCTAAGGTCTACTCAACAAATCGAAAGTTAAGAGTGAAGTCAAAGAGCCAAAAATGCAATCCTGATTCAAAAACCAATGAAGAATACACTCGTGGATGTAAACTTCAAAATCTTATGAATGTTTAGGTTAAAGGCAATATTTAGTCACAGGCTGCAAGATATACCCTTGAATTTTTTACAAATCTGTTGTAAAAAACCATTTACGAAAGAATTATAGATGATACTTGAATATATGTAAAGTATTATGTAATTTGAAAGTTCGAATGATACAAAACTTTCCTCAAAAGTTACTCAAGGAAACGTGTGTGTTCCTATTTCTTCTTTCGTATGTTTACACCATTATGAAGTTGAGACGTCTTCTTCATTAAGTGTCGTTCATAAAATGGCCCTCTTTTATAAATCGTTCTTGTTTCAAAAAGACATGAAGTACTAAAGCATTTTTTAATGCATAATAAAAGAGTAATACAGAAACTCGAAATAAAGTATCACAGAAGTTGAACAAAAACTTAGGAGATGATATTATAATAACTTGGTTAAAACTGAGTATAAACATAGATTTATTAAAAAAAACCCCAAAACAAACTAGGGGTATGATTTTCCAAAATATTACCCCCAAATGGGACCGGGACTAAACCTCTTATTTTTCCACCAAAAAGAAAACCAAAGAACACTTCAAACATTTTCAGTTTCACTGTGGGGCAGATTGGCTTCATCACCAGAAGGAAGAGAAACTTTAACATGGGAAGGTTGAGAAATAGCTTCACCATGAGTGATTTCATCACCTTCGGGAACATCAACCTCAGGTGAAGAAAAACTTCAACTCTGCTGGGTCTTTTCAACTATTTCTCTAGTCTTTGCAATCTCCGCTTTTGAGTCAAAGCCTTCCTGGCTTACTTCCACTAATGTTTCGAGGCGAGTGTTCAGAAAGGCCCAGCTAACATCAACAACTGCTTTATCTTCAAGAGCCTCGTAGTCTTTTTCCCACCGCTCAACTTCAGCTTTTAATTCATTTTTCTTGTTCAAGGCTGCATCATAAGAAGCCTATAGGGGGCAAGAGATTTCTCCAAAAATTTAACCTTATCTGAGGAGACACGAAGATCTTCCTGATTATATTATCATCTAACTTATATTATCAAATAGTAAAAAAATTAATTTGATATTTCACTTTTTTAATTTTTTGTGTTTTTAAAATCTGTAATGTACTTGACTCTTGTCAACCCCATAAATATGTTGTTAGTGATTTGTTCAATATTGATCAGTGTTTTCAAATATTATGTAATAATAATAGTAATTATTATCATTATTGCTATTATGTTTTATTGTTAAAAAAGATTAGGACGAAAGAATAAAAATCAGGCGCACGTTTAGTCTTGGATTGTCTAATTATAATAAAAATAATTAACAATATAAAATTCCTTAGGTGAATAAAGTTCCTACAACATATTAGGAATTTTGCATAATTTCAAATAAGGAATGTTTTAATAACTAATAATTTAGTTGATGTGAAATTTCTAAATATTAGAAAAATAACTAAACTTCCTTANAGCTTATACTGTGTTAGAGGGCTCTTCTTTAGAAGATTGAGAAAATTTTTAGATGCGAATTTGTTTTTGTGCTTCACTTTGCTTGATCTAATGTGAAATTTAGGCATATCTTGTGTTTGCATTCTCTTTGTGTTGGATATGTTCTTAATGTTTTCTTTTCCAGATTTTTGTTGAACTTTGCGGTTCGGCCCTTCCCCGCACCCTACACATAGTGGGAGCTTAGTGCAATGAGCTGTCTTTTTTTTGTTGTCAGTCTTTAATCATCACTATGATCTCTAGCTTTTGCAAGTATCATCAATCTCAATCTTCATATCATCAATCTCAATCTTCATCAAGTTGCTCTTTTCCTTGATCCACTAATGAAGAAGTTCAATATTCATATTTTTACTAGGAGAACCATAAGGTTTATTATTGGTAGGATGAGTATCATCCCTATTTGGTTTCTAGAAGGAATCCATGTTATAGTTTGAAGACTTCATAGCATACTTCTGAGGAGAGACTTATAAGTTATGGCTGGTGCAACTCTTTTACATCCACTAGTAAACGAAAATGAATCTCAGTGTTATACGACTTAACAACTAGAGCCAGGTGCCAATAGGTTGCTTCGGTGAAAAGAAAACGGAAGACAACCTATACGTGCCATTTTAAGCTATACATACATGTATATAGTCAGTTGTCTGCTATTTTAAAGAAGCTTTAATAAGTGTTCAATCTTTTGCAGTGCTGAACTCTTTAGTAAACAGGCCAATGGTCAACCTTATGCAGATCAGGATGGTAGTGCAACCTCGACCCCTCATCCTGTTGACTATGCTGTCTCGCCAAGAGAGCTGAGCTTATGGCTACATGAAGTCCTTCAACCACAATTAGAAGAACGCCTCAAGGAGCTTGAGATGGCACTTCAGAACAGTGAAAGGAAAGTTCGGTATATGGAAGCAGAACTTGTAAGTTCTTGGAGGGATTCCTCAAACAGTGAAGGGGTTTCTTCTTCCACCCATGGTAGTCCTGTAACTAAAGTTGAACAACGTCCAACAGACCAGCCCGTGGTAATCAGTTTATCCGGAGAAGCTTTAGATGCGTATAACGAGGCTTTTGATGAGTTCACAAGGTTAAATGAGTCAAAGGAAGAGGACATTGTTGTTGCATCAGAGGTTAAGGACAGCAACCACCAAAAAAACTCGCGATCACGTGAACGGGACTTTGAGTAGATTGAAAATGGTAGGACAAATGATGAAAGTGAAGATGGTGATGATGAGATGGATAAGTTGTTAATTAGGCATATTGTTGAGAAAGCCAGGAAAGGCTCTCCAACGGTTTTAAATGTGCAGAGAGCTTTGTTCTCACTTGATGATAATGAACATTGATATATTCCCAATACAAAGTAAAGAGGAAAAAAAAGATTTTTGCAGTTAATTGACTACTGTCAATTTTCTTGTATTCTCAAATATGAACTACCAAAATCCTCTGTCCCTAAGGGGTAGGGTTACAGAAATTTATTTCCATAAGAAGAGCACTAGCGGTGACAGAAATTAAAAATTGAGCAAAATTAATGATATTATAGTATTAATTTGTTAATTCATTTTAGTATTAGGTAACAAAATTAATAATACTTTTCATAATATATTCCAAAGTTCTCATAATAGGCTTTTATTGGACACAATTTTTTTATTTAGTGAACAAGCTAAATTGGGTCAACATTCATTATTAAGAGCTAATATTTTTTAATATTTGTTCAATAACTCAAATACATTATTTAATAATAGTCACGTTATTTTTTTAAATTATTTACTCAATGAAATAGAATACATGCGCAAAGTGCGTACCCTAAGACTAGTTATATTAAAAAGAGGGTAATCAAGCTTGATATTAAGTCAAGTGGCGTATTGAGAAAAATCCCCTTGACACTTTTCTGATAAAATTTAAATATATTTTTGGATAAATCTAATAAAGATTAAGACAAATCAAATTTGATCAAATTTAATTTATGATGGAAACCAATTAAGATTGAAATGAAATGCAAGTACTAATGTTACAAATATAGGAAAAATAGGTAATCCACTGCAAGATCTGAAAAATAGTTTCATGTCCTACTTCTTAATTAATATCTAATGATTATCTATAATTATTATATAAAAATTTTAATATTTAGGTTATTTCTACATAATTTGAATAACCTAAATTAGCATTTGACATGGTTTATGTTCGTGCATTGTATGGGTACTAATACAAGTAAATTTAACAGTGAAGGCTCTGCTGGTCCATCATTAATAACTGGGCCGCCCATGATGGATTATTATAAGCAGTGGAAGCAATACCAGTATCAAAATCACATGTAATCTAGACAACTAAATCTAGTCAAATGTTATATAAATTAGTCAATACAAGTTAAAAAGTTCATATTTAACTATAAGAGTAATTATCCAACCCAAATTGGAAGATTCCTAAAATTCATCCTCGGTCCAACGTGCCCGGATTCCTAAATTTTTCGAAGATAGTTGTTACACATGACCCCACGAACTCAAATATATAGTTTTCACCAAATTCCATAATCATTTACGTTGTTAAATCCCATTTTTATCAAAACCTAGGCTCTTCTTATCATTCTATATTTGGGACATTACAGGCTGCTTGACTAATCCTTGTTCCAAAACCAAGTTTCTTCCTGTCGCGTAATATATTTCAGAGACGCATACATAACTTATACTTTATGGATTTAATTTTTAAAGTTTTAACATTGAACATTTTATATTTTTAAAGTTATGGGTTCATATCTTAAATATTATTTGACCACATAAAAATTAAGGGTATATTTTGAACTAGTATTAGACTCATGTAGCAATCAGAGATAGCTTTCCTGCAGTCAGTTCGGAGCACATTGACTTACCATTAAAAACCATTATCTAAAAGAAAGCTTTGAGATGATGGGTTACAACACACTAACTTGTAATTAAGTTGTAACAAATACTTACAAATATCATGTACAAATTAAAGATGATATATAATACAAGTTGCTTTGGTATTATATTTATAGTTCTAATAAAGTACGTGAATATGAAATTCAACTACTAATATAAATATTGGAAATACGTGAATGCAAAATTCAACTATTAATACAAATAAGCGCATGCAAAATTCTATTATTAATACATTTTTTTGCAAAGAAGAGAACCGGAATCCTTATTCTTGTGCTGCTCGAACAAGAATTGTTTTGACAAAAACCTAAAGGAGACTAGCCTGTTTGGCCAAGCCGAAGAAATCAGCTTATTTTGAGAAGTGTTTTTCTTAAAGTGCTTTTGAAAAAAGTATATTTGGAGAGAAACAGTTTGTGTTTGGCTTATCACTCTGAAAAGTACTTTTGAGCAATATTTTGTATTTGACCAAGCTTTTCAAAAGGTACTTTTAAGTATCAAATTACGAATAAGGACATGAATAGATTTACTTACTATTTAATATTATAAGTAAATAAATATTACAGACAATAATTATATCTTTTCATTTTATTTAACTAAAATATGAAAATAAAAATTAAAAATACTTAATTATCTTAATATAAGTTAATTATTTTAAAAATCATTCAACAAATATAAAAGTATCCATCCCTAGAGTCACTATACATTAGAAAGTTATTCTAAAAATAATAAAAAATATTTATACATTAATATCCTAAGTATTAGGTTTAACGGTTATTTTGATATATACTATATTTTGTTATTCTATAAAAACTCTTCATACTTTGATTTTAGTAATTCATTAGCTTTAACTCATTATTACATTCGGTAATTCTTCTTTCTTCTCGAATTCTGATGCTATTTTGAAGGTAATATTATAGAAGACAATTTGAAATGATTGTATTCCGACCAAGTTTTCAAGAAGATGCATTTTAAAAGTACGTAATGAGCATTTGTACTACAGGTAAAAGTTGTCTGCATAACATTAAGAGAAAATTTTGAATTGTGAAGCTTACATTTATGTGAAATCAATAATATTATTTTAGACTTTCACTATTTTATATCCTCATCCAGAAAATTTGCTTTAGCATTAATCATGGCAGCTAGATAATTGAGACCATATTTTCTATGCCATCATATCTCTGTAGTAACTTCATATCCTTTAAGGAATATTTTGTATAAACAAGAATTGTCAGGCAGATTAGCCAAGTGAGCAACAAAATTAAGTGAATATGACATTATTTATCAACCTAAGACAACAATAAAGTCTCAGGTTTTAGCAGATTTCGTCGCAGATTTTATTATAAAAATAATTCCTGAAGTAGAAAAGGAATTATAAATTTTTATTGGAGCTAATCCGGGAACATGAACTTTATTTACTGACGGCTCTTCAAATGTCAAAGGAGCCGGTTTGAGTATTGTCTTAATCTCACCCTCAAGTGAAAGTATAAGGAAAGCAATTAAATGTTACCATATTACTAACAATGAAGCAGAGTATGAAGCTGTAATTGCAGGTCTGGAACTAGCACGAGAACTCTCCATAGAGCAAATCATGATTAAAAGTGACTCTCAATTGGTAGTCAATCAGATGCAGGGGACCTATACTGCTAGAGAGGCACGAATGCAACAATACTTGGAAAAGGCACGAGAACTGGTTAGGCAATTCGAATCATGGATGATCGTGCAAATACCCAAGGAAGAAAACACAGAAGCAGACACGTTAGCTAACCTTGCTTCAGTTGCAGAAGTAACGAGTGAAGAAAATTCTATTGTAATACATTTCTTTTATTCAACACTTTACTAGGATAAAAAGGAGATAAGCTTTAATAATTTAACTTGGGATTGGAGAAACGAGATTGTTAATTTTTTGCAGTATGGGATCGTACCTGAAGGAAAGAAAGAATCTCAAGCGCTTCGACGAAAATTTGCTCGTTACTGTCTAATCCGAGACAATTTATATCGAAAAATGTTCGACGGTCCTTTATCAAGGTGCCTTAGACCCAATCAAACAGAGTACGTGATGAGAGAAGTACATGAAGGACATTGAGGAAATCACGCAGGTTGAAGATCTTTAGTGTCACCGCCAAAAATCTAAACCAGTCGTGATGGCGCCTATCGTGGAACTAGGTCAGCCAAACACTACACTCAAATCGCAATAAGCTTCCATTTACATCTTTAGTAAACTGATAACCCATAAAGGTTTCCTTTAAATATTTTTTAAGCAGTTAAAGCTATACCGAATATTAAATACAACCCCCGAGATCCCGGAGTCACTGGTCATGAGCATCTACATAAATATATACAACTCAAAAGAAAATAAATTTTATAATAGTAAGCAGGAGAGAGAGAGGGACTGCGGACGCATGCAGCTACCTCTCAAACCTCCGAGAAATCTCTGGAACAGATACACAGCTCACCTTGCCCTAACACTTGGATCTGCACACAAGGTGCAGGGAGTAATGTGAGAACACCAACTCAGTAGTAATGAAAATAAATCATGTCTGAGCAGCAAGAAACACATAAAATATATTCATTAATTCACAATAAGCACAACCTTTCTTTCCAACAATGCATACGTTAAATAATCACGCTTAAAAGTCGATTTCAGTAAAAATCATTTGGAAATATACTTGCATATAGTTTCAACATAACTTTTACGAAGTTTAGTGTAAAATACTGAAAATCATTAAAAAAAAAGGCCCTCGGGCAAAACATATTTCATAAGTTCAGAGTGAAAGTGGTAAAATCATAATCCGAAAGGCCCCTCCCATTTCAAAACTTTTTCTACTTTAATCCTTCAAATTACAAGCCTAATCCGAAAAAAATAGCATACAAACGACTTTAATAATCCGGGAACTTACCTCCACTGAAGACCCTCGAATTCTCTCTTCAAATTGCCTTCAAATAAGCTCCAACCCCGTGCAACAATAGTAGATGACCAAAATTTCACGGAGGCTTTCTTTTTATACTTTTCTACCCAGCTAATCGGCACCTGCGAACCCTTCATCGCACCTATGAACCCGCACCTGCGGTCCCAGGTGTGCACCTGCGAAATCCCACTAACGGACCAATTCTCGCACCTCCGATTCTTCTCCGTACGTGCGGCTTCGCAGGCGCGGCCAACTCTTCACACCTGCGGACTCCTCCTGCCTAGCCTCCCTTTGCACCTGCGCATGGATCTTCGCACCTGCGGCTACCCATCCGCAGGTGCGGCCACACACCAGAAACTTTACACCAGCAGCCATTTGCTGTAATTTCCTAAGTTCAAAACTCCGCCAACCATCCGAAATCAATCCCTAGCCCCTAGGAGCCCCAACCAAACATACCAACACACCCCATAGCATTATTCAAACTTAGTCGAGCCTTCGAAAACCCAAAAACAACATGAAAATACCAAAATTACATCAAATTCAAACCTATGAACTTTGAAACTTCTAAATTTCGCCAACGACGCCGAAACCAACCAAAACACATCCGATTGACCCGAAATTTTGTACACATATCCAAAATGATATTACAAACCTGTTCAAACTTCTGAAATTCCATTCCGACCCCAATATCCTATTTTCCACTGCCGACCGAAAATTACCAAAAACTAACTTACGCCAATTCAAGCCTAATTCTACTCCGGACATCAAAACTTCATTCCGAACACACTCCTGAGTCCCAAATCACCTAATGAAGCTATCTGAGCCATAAAATCCACATTCCGAGACCGTTTACCAAGAAGTCAACTCTCTATTGAGTTTCTCAACTATTAGGCTACTTTAAGAGAGACTAAGTGCCTCATTTCTCACCATGACAACTCTGAACCTGAACCAACCGACCCAACTCACATAAATGAAGCTGAACCACATATAATGAAGCAGAAACGGGGAAAATGGGGCTAAGCTCTCGGAACGACCGGCCAGGTCGTTACATCCTCCCCCACTTAAACATATGTTCGTCCTCGAACGGGCCAAGAGTTGTTCTCCAACACCATCAAACTGCTACGTAGCTTACCATGCACATACCCAGGGGTGATCCCACGTCACCCTATCCCATATAGGTCAAATAGCACAACACCGTTGAAATTTTGAAATCCAATCTTGACCCATAAACCTTAGAACCAAATTCCCACTTCTGAAATAATATACAAGATCAAAATTACATAACTAAAAACTAAACAAGTCTGAACATGTTAAATCAAGCCATATACGCACCCATATGAAATCACATAATACACCGCGTGACTCAAACACTCATAGCGATAAATCTTAACCACAATAACCGCTCAGAACAACCCAATACTGATACATAACCTCTTACCAAGAAATGCCTCGCTCTAACACTTCCATATACTGTCGATGATGAAAGAAACACGTAGACACTAACAACGATTCGTCCGATCAGTCAGACATGAAGTTCTCCCTTCCCAAACAGAAATTATAGTAGATTTCTAAGCCGACTCCCGATATTTATCCTTCCAACTATGCTGTAGACAATTCTGAAAATATTTATTCTAGGTCCAATGACCTCTTCTCATCCATCACGACCACCCTGATGACATGACATATCGATACAATTCGAAGCCAAAACCTGTGCAACTTGTGCACTTAATAGCAACACCCCAATATAATCAAATTATATAAAAGATCTACACGAGTGGACTATCCTGCCATTAACAATTACCATCACCATATCATGCTAACAACCTGGCCCACACCGTAAAAAAATCAAAACACACGAATCCAATACCAAAGTTCATACCCCTACATAACTCTGCTACTATGCGCGATCTCATCCAAACGCTGGTCCACTTGAAATATTTCAAGACACTTTGCCCAAAATTAATAACCATTCGAAATTCGACATCAAGTACTCAAAGTGCATTGCCATAACCACGGGGGAACCGGACGATACCATGCAACCCGAATCAGAAGGTACATAACCAACACGTCTCAACCTCGCAATACCCAATTACTTACCTTACTCAAATCTAACTATAAAGCCCAATTAGAACCGCATCATATGTGCATATAACCAATAATCACCACTCCTCGCAACACCGAAGAATAACTCATAGATCACTCCAGAACATGAATAAACTCAATCATAATCGAATGGTACATTCCTCAATAATAGAAATTCGAAGCCAACAATTTCAACCCGGTGCAGAACACACACCCATATTAGCCTACCAATAACCCTAATTTAACTCTGGTCACCCACAACAGATAGATAACTAACCAAAAAGTTCACAATGATGGAATCATGGTACATATCCGACTAGCTCTGCTCGCATCTTCACAGTTCACTACCACAAAATAACCTGTTTATGAGAACTCTCAGTCTCGAAGTCCATGAAGCGCACAGATTACTATATCTGATCTAAACTCCACCGCTCGAATACATGACACATCCCAAATACTCAATCATTCCACGAGGGATACCCCTATGATTCTTCTGTTTCACCAAGAAACCTTGAATATCAACAGTCGATCTAACAAGAGAACGTCGCGATACTAATGAAGTACCCTTAACTCAAACACATAGCTCTTCTGAAATGTATACCCTCATTAAGCCTCACCAAGTAGTGATATCATTTGCCTAGTCATCTGAAACTGTCCATGCTGCCTAAGAAATTTGTTTTGACCTTCCTTCCAGAACTGAACCGCGACCTCACATATGCACATCTCAACTCTACCCACATACCGCATACGCCATGCCATCCCAGGGAAATTATGGGAACTTCTTGATCCCTTCTGAGCCACAAGAAAATACGCACCTAACTAGCCAAGAACTTCCATTTGATCCCATTTAGAAGCAAATTCACTACACGACACCCGCACCTCACACCAGAAGAAAATATGCACCCTTAACCGTGGTAGAAACCATCAGGAACTATCCGAAATCCCATTTGTGCAACACCAAACCATCAGGACTGAATCCTTCTAACTCAACCAAGCTACACAGGCCACCCAAAATCCAAGATCATTGCTAAGAAACACCCGTAAAACTCGTTACCTCATGATCAGCCCAAAGAACTTATCGTATCCCTTACCATGGCGACCGACCTACTTCCAAGTTGCCCTATTTACCCAAGTTTCTTCTGACTTACCTTCAAATTGATACTTCTCCCTGCCGTAATACCCCAATTTTCAACCTAGACTCATCACACCCGACCCAAGCACAAAACCAAACCGTCTAAAGCTCATAAGCCGCCGAATACTCTCTCAAATATCCCCAAAAGTACCACATTCAAAATACTTTCCCTGAAGAGACTTCCTGCGAATTTAAAGCCATTACCTTCACCTTCCTGATACTGATATGTAGAATCCGTGATGATGTAGAAATACCACAAGTCTTGACACCCTTTAACATAAATCTCAATCACACTAGCCAATTAGACAGGATCGACCTAACCTGTTTGCACACTGACATACTAGGAAAGTAATCCACTCACTTTAAGCCACAAGCAAATTCATACACTTCACACACTACACCTTTTACAATTTCCACTAAATCATTCAATAGAACCTAATTACCCAATAGAGTACATTACAACCTATATCGAAGAAATTTCCATTACTCGTGTCATTCCCACACCCCACACCTACAGGTCATAACTGATTTACCAATATACCTCGAACTAAAACCAATACCACACATAATTGTACCATCAACTTATCATTAACAGACTCCCCCACTTGGCTCAAAGCCAACGATCGAGACAAACAATAAATCACAATGCCCATAATAACACCACCCGTCTAACAGCTCAAGTCATCTGCAAATCTCGAATTCACCATTATAACAGTCATGCCAACTTCCACAAGCGATCTAAACCCAATTACAACATATATCATTTACTGGTAGAAGAGAACTTATTACAGAACTACATAGGGACCACACACCCTAGGACAACCCGCAGGAGATACCGTTGCCTGGTAGCCTCAAACATAATATCTCTCTATACACTTCCGAAGACCATAACTATCGCGCAATCGCTACACCTTTCTGCATCTAAACACAACAACGCCTACCCTCGAGGCATCACAATACGCGGTAAAAAACTGAAGTTAATGGCAGAACTAACACTAGAGCGGTGGTCTAAGAAATCTTGAGATTCTAGAAGCTCTATCGATACACGTCTGACCACATGGATACCCTCACTGGAAACCACATATCCCAAGAATGCTACAGACCCGAGAAAAAATTCATACTCGGAGAATTTTGCATAGAGCATTTCCTACCTGAATCCTTGTAATGCCATCCTCAAATACTGAGTATGCTACTCCTGGCTACGCGAATATTCCAGGACGCCATCAATGAATACAATAACAAGGAGTACTAATACGGCTAGAATACACCATTAATCAAATACATGAACGCTACTGGGGAAATGATCAGCTCAAAAGACATCATCAGGAACTCATAACCCAATAGAAAGATCCACTTCATTCCACAACTACACAACATGAGAGGTCTTCTAATACACTCACAACTCGAAGCCATATACCAACCCGAGACAGAAATCAAACATTCAATAGTTCTTGCCACATTTCTAGCCAACCTTTTTTTCACAATCAACAATCTGAACGCAGCCAATAATCAAATCACACTCACCATGTAGCCATCTAGTCACCAATTCTCATTAATAAGAACACAAACGGACAAATAAGTCCCTGAATGCAGGGCCCACACAATCGAAGCCTCAGTACTCAAGTCACAGAATGAATTCGGCGTCCAGTCCTCCAGACTGGCCCATTACCAACATGCCAAAATCACATCTCATCCATGGAAGTCACAAGTCGTTGATGCATAGCTGATACCAAGCGCTCTCGGGCGCGTTCTAATACATGGAAGGAATTCAAGAGTTACGCTCTTGGCTAAAAAAACGTCTGTACGACAGGAATTCAAGAATGTGAGATTTTCCTAAGGGTTTCGCAGCCTCTCGAAGATAAGTACAGATGTCTCTGTACTGATCCGCAAGACTCTACTAAACTTGCTCATGACCGGTGAGTCCTATGTAACCTAGCTCTCTATACCAACTTGTCACGACCCCAAATCTAAACCAGTCGTGATGGTGCCTATCATGGAACTAGTCCAACCAAAAACTACACTAAAATCGCAATAAGCTTCCATTTACATCTTTATTAAACTAATAACCCATAAAGGTTTCGTTTAATAGTTTTGAAACAGTTAAAGCTATACCGAATATTAAATACAACCCCCGAGATCCCGGAGTCACTGGTCATGAGCATCTACATAAAAATATACAACTCAAAAAAAAATACATTCTATAATGGTAAGCAGGAGAGAGAGGGGGTCTGCGGATGCATGCAGCTACCTCGCAAACCTCCGAGAAATCTCTGGAACAGATACACAGCTCACCCTGCCCTAATACCTGGATCTGCACACAAGGTGCAGGGAGTAATGTGAGTACACCAACTCAGTAGCATAAAATGCTGAAAATCATAAAAATAAAGGCCCCTCGGCAAAAACATATTTCATAAGTTCAGAGTGAAAGTGGTAAAATCATAAGTAGCCCCTCGAGCATGCCTCACAGACACTCATAATCTACCCTAGGGCATACCTCACAGTCACTCATAATCATCCCCTCGGGCATACCTCACAGTCACTCATGCCTCCCAATCACTCGTCACTCGGCACTTGCACTGAGTAGGTACCTGTGTTCATTGGGGGTGTGTACAGACTCCAGAGGGGCTCTTTCATCCCAAGCACTAATATCAAGCCACCTCGTGGCGTATCATATCCTCACAAATCAGGCCCTCGGCCTCACTCAGTCAGAACCTCTCAAAAGCTCCTCAGGCGTATCAGTAAAATGGGGTACTCGACCCAAAAGATCATTTTTAAATCTCAAGTAGTGTAAATCAGGATGAGTTTCGAAAATAGTAAGCACAATGTGACTGAGTGTAAATCATCAATAAACAGTGAGGAAATAGCAGTAATACCCACAAGGGGCCTAAACAAGTCAGCACGAGGCCCCAAACAGGGCGTATATCCCAAATATGGAAATAATCTTTAGAACACTATTTAACATATGATCTAGAGTAAAATATGCAACTCAATAGTTTCCGCGGAGAGGACCAAGTCCAATCCAAAAATCAGTGCGCGCCACATACTCGTCATCCGACATGTGCCCCATTCTATTAACAGTGAGAAATATGAAGTCCGGGGTTTCATACCCTCATGACAATATTTATAACCATTACTTACCTCTACCGGGCCGCAATACTAATCTGCAATGCTCTTGCCCCTCAAATTGGCTCCCGATTGCTCCGAGTTTAACCAATACTAGTTTAACATCATCAATATATGCTAAAGGAACATAACCCAATCGAAAACAATCAATTTACACAAAAATCTCGAAATTCGGTCAAACCCGAACCCCAGGCCCACGTCTCGGAATCCAATAAAATTTACATCACAAGAACCCTTATCCTCCCACGAGTCCGTACATACCAAGAACATCAACATCGGACCACAATTGCCCACTAAAATTGCCAAAAGAAATTTTCCAAATCTTTCCTCCTATTTCCAAACTTTTTCTACTTTAATCCTTCAAACTACAAGCCTAATCCGAACAAAATAGCATAGAAACGACTTTAATAATTCGGGAACTTACCTCCACTGAAGACCCTCGAATTCTCTCTTCAAATTGCCCTCAAATAAGCTCCAACCACATGCAACAACGGTAGAATGACCAAAATTTCACGGAGGCTTTCTTTTTATACTGTTCTGCCCAGCTAATCCGCACCTGCGAACCTTTCATCGCACCTGCGGTCCCAGGTGCACACCTGCGAAATCCCACTAACGGACCAATTCTCGCACCTGCGATCTCTTCTCCGCACATGCGGCTTCACAGGCGCGGCCAACTCTTCGCACCTGCGGACTCCTCCTGCCTAGCCTCCCTTTGCACCTGCGCATGGATCTTCGCACCTACGGCGTCGCACCTGCGGCTATCCATCCGCAGGTGCGGCCATACACCAGAAATCAATCATGAACCCCTCGGGGACCCAACCAGACATACCAACATACCCCATAGAATTATTTAAACTTAGTCGAGCCTTCGAAACACCAAAATTACATCAAATTCAAACCTATGAACTTTCAAACTTCTAAATTACGCCAACAGGCCGAAACCAACCAAAACACATCTGATTGACCTGAAATTTTTCACACATATCTAAAATGACATTATGAACCTGTTCCAACTTCCAGAATTCTATTCCGACCCTGATAGCCTATTTTCCACTGCCAACCGGAAATTTCCAAAAACTAACTTTCGCCAATTCAAGCCTAATTCTACTTCGGACATAAAAACATCATTCCGAACACACTCCTGAGTCCCAAATAACCTAACGAAGCTATACAAGCCATAAAATCCGTATTTCGAGGTTGTTTACTAATAAGTCAACTCTCAATTGTCTTTTTAAACTATTAGGCTACTTTAAGAGACTAAGTGCCTCAATTCTCACCATGACAACTCTGAACCCGAACCAACCGATCCAACACACAAAAATGAAGCTAAACCACATATAATGAAGCAAAAGCGAGAAAAACGGGGCTAAAAATCTCGGAACGAATGGCCGGGTCGTTACATTTAGTCAAAACACTAATCAGAGCAGAGTACGACTGGCCTAAAATGGATGAAGATGCGGAAAGTTTTGTAGCCAAATGCGATAAGTGTCAACGTTATGCTAACTATATGCATCGACCTGCAGAGTTATTACATACGGTTATTTCCCCACGGCCATTTATGAAATGGGGAATGGATATAGTAGGGCCTTTACCACAAGCTAAAGGAAAGATACAATTTTTATTAGTGTTAACATATTACTTTTCAAAATGGGTAGAGGAAGGATCTTTCAAACATGTACGAGAAAAGGAGGTAAAAGATTTCATCTTGTGAAACATTATATGCCGGTTTGGAGTTCCAAAGGAAATCGTATGTGATAACGGACCACAATTTATAGGCTTGAAAATCACAGAGTTCTTTCAAAGTTGGAAAATTAAACGAATAACATCTTCTTCTTATCATCCTGTGGCAAATGGGCAAGAAGATTCAACAAATAAGATTATCATCAACAATTTGAAGAAGAGGTTAGAAAAATCAAAAAGGAATTGGCCTGAGGAATTACCAGGAGCATTATGGGCTTATAGATCTATAGCAAAAACAGCCACGGGAGAAACTCCATTTTCTCTTATGTACGATTCAGAGGCTTTAATCCCAATTTAAATTGGAGAGCCTAGCACGATATTCACATTGGCAACTAGTACGACCCGACCGATTGTTTTGAGTTCTAGCGCGTCGTTCAGCGGGTTGAAATCGTGAGTGGCTCTGTTTCAGGTATTATGACCCGTGGGCATGGTCGGAATTGAATTCCAGGAAGTTTAGAATTTATTTGGAAAGAAAATTCTCATTTCAGAAGCCTTAAGTTGGAGAAATCAACTAAGATTGGAATTTTGAGTAAACAATCTCCGAATAAGGACTTGAAGGTTCCAGCAGTTCGTATCATGATTTCGGACTTGGGTGTATGTCTGGATCGGGTTTTGGATAACTCATAAGCGTTTTGGCGTATATTATGGAAGTTAGCATTTTAGAAGGATTTCATGAATTTGGGGTTGAAGTGCATATCAGTGAGGTTGATGTCCATTTGGGATTTTGAGTCTAGCAATAGCTCCGTATGGTGATTCTGGAATTGGGAGCGCGATCAAAAGTGAATTTAGATGTCCGTAGGTCATTTTGGAGTCATTTGGCTAAAGATAGAAATTTGAAGGTTTTTGAGAAATTCGACTGGAGGTGGAAGTTTTGATATCGATTTCGGAATGCGATTTCGGAAGTTGGAGCAGATCCGTAATGTTGAATATGACTTGTGTGCAAACTTTAAGGTCAATTGAACGTGATTTGATAGGTTTCGGCATCAGATGTAGAAGTTTGGAATTCGAAGTTCTTAAAGAATTGGATTTGAGTGTGATTCGTGATTTCAACGTTGTTTGATAGGAGTTGAGACTTCGAGCAAGTCCCTGTTATGTTTTGGGGCAGGTTGGTATAATTGGACAGGGTCCCGGGGGCCTCGGGTAGATTCCGACTGGTTAACCGACCAATGTTGAAGTTGGAAAAGGGCTCAAGTTGCTGTCATCTGGTAAAACCGCACCTGCGAGGTTTTGACCGCAGGTGTGTAGCCGCAGGTGCGGCTTGGGAGCCGCAGGTGCCAGAGTAGCAAGGCTTGGCTGGGGACCACAGGTGCGATGGATTTTCCGCACCTGCGAAACCGCAGGTGCGGACAGTGGGGTGCAGGTGCGATTTGGGCTGAAGTTGAGGAAAACTGCAGGTGCGGGAGATTTGGTCGCATCTGCGGGATCGCAGGTGCGAAAGAAGGACCGCAAGTGCGGAAATCGACCTGGGCAGAATGTTTTAAAACGAGAATTTTGGGTTCATTTCCTTCATTTCTTCATGGGTTAGGCGATTTTGGAGAGATTTTCAAGGGAGATTTCACCAAGCACCAAGAGGTAAGTGATTCCTTCTCATTTCCAAGTTGAATACAAGTTCATTACATAAGTTTGATATGGGAAATTGTGGGGAAATTGGGGCTTTTGGAAGAAAAACCTAGAAAGGGTAAATATGGATTTTTAGCCACGAATTGAGCATGAATATTTTAGTAAATTATATACTTGAGTTAGTAAGGCTATGGATAGAATGTATCTTCGAGAAAATTTCGGATTCCGGGCACGTGGGCCTGAGGGCATTTTGGTCATTTCACTGAGCGGGGTTGGAAAAGTATATAATTTGAATTTATTGTAAGTATTAGGATGAATTTTCATTATTTTTCCACTATGTGGTAGTTTCGGAGCGTTATAAGTCCGTTGGAGTCATCGGAAGGGCGTGAGAGTTGGTGTTGGAACTTTAGAGCGAGGTAAGTCTCCTTTATAACTTGTTCAGAGGGAATCGTCCCCCTAATTGAATTAATTCAATACATGCTATTATCTTCGGGGACTACATATGCACGAGGTGACGGGAGTTCGTGCGTACCTACTATTATGCCATGTCCGGGTAGCCTAGGACCCACTAGCATGCCTTATGTGTGTACCTGTAACCTTGCCTGTAACATTGAACTGCTAATATGACCGAAAATGTAATTAGATGTCTAAAAGAAAGCCAGAGCTCATATTGTTAACCTTCTAAAAAGAGAATTTATTTCCGTAGTGAATATATGTGTACCTGGACAAGGTTGTATCGTGGGATACCATTAAACTTGACAAATGAGTTTCAAAACAAAGATTTCAAAACCTATATTTCATGTTTCTTTTAAAAAGGATTTTTACCACTTTCCTGTGAAAACCTGCTTCTTGATAAAAATAAGGATGTATTATGTGAATGTGTGTACATATGAGCACCTGAGTCGCATGTATGATTCGCGAGCAGGCTAGCCTTATTATTTTTATGTTGACCGCGTCGCATGATCAATTCGCGAGCGGGGAAAATAGTTACATCTATGGTTCGAGCTGGTCGACCCCTCGGCAGTGCACATTTTATTATTGGATGTCCGCGCTGTTCGACCCTCAGCATTGCTTGCGCATGATATTTGCTGCGTAGTTGCTATGATATTTGCCTAATTACTGGCCTGAAATATTAAATTGCCAGTTGAAATGACATAGATTAAAGCTATTAAAAAGAGCTTTGGAAGAAGTTGTTCCTTCCCGTCGAATTATTATTTGATTAAATCACCTTGCTGATAAATTTTTAATATGACGAAGATATAAAGTGTAAAATATGAACGAAATAGAAGGATGTTTAAATTGTGTTTTATAAACTGCCTATGATAAAACCATGCTTAGTGTCACTCCTAAATATTTTAAATGGACCTTTAGTAAGTGTCTAATTTGACCTCTCGTCACTACCTCTCTGAGGTTAGGCGGGCGACTTACTAAATACACGTTGTTTTTGTACTCATACTACACTTGCTGTGCATTTTATTGCACAGGTACTGTCATAGCAATGTTGAGGATTCGGAAACTTAGGTGAGCTGCATCATCCGGAGGCGATCCGTAGCTGACAGAGTCTCCTTCAAACTGTATTTATTCATATTTTTAAATTTTCTTGTCCAGTTGTATTTCGGACAGGCTTTGTAATGATTGTATAAATTCTTAGAAATTGCTCATGTACTTGTGACACCGGGTTCTGGGATATGTATTGGGATATAAATGTTTAAGTGAAATCTTTAGATCACTGTTTTTAAATAAAAGAATTCTATTTGCTGTCATATTTTAATTTACGAAAATTTATTTATTTGATTATGAAATGCAAGAAAAGGTAACGGTTTCGAAAATTTTAAAACATGAATGTATTTAAACTAATCTAAGGATTTGGCTTGCCTGACAGTGGTGTCCGGCGCCATCACAACCTTAGGGATTTTGGGTCGTGACAACATGGTATCAGAGCGCTAGGTTCCCGTAGGTTCCTATACGTCTCATGATTCATGAGCAAGTCTATTAGAGTCTTGTGGATCGGTACGGAGACGTCTATACTTATCTTCGAGATGCTACAGGGATGTTAGGAGTACTTCCCTTCTTGATTCTTCATCGTGCAAGTTGATTCCTTTGAGGCTTATGCCTATGTTCATTCCTACTCATTCTTATGCGTCGCAGAGCGCTTGCTATGGATCAAGAATTTGAGGAATGGAAATGGTGCTACGAATGTAATTCGAGATGCTTCCATGTGTAAATGGTCGTGGTTGTTGTTTTGGCCCTGTGAAAGGGTAATATGTTGTTTCAGCTCAGTAGCTGTGTTTCTGGGAGCCTTAAGGTTGTGCTCGGGTGGTGATGATGGTTGCAATTAATTGTCGCGCGGTGTCGATATGATGATAGAACGTTGCCCGTATGTTGGGGAAGATGAATGGTTTGAAGGGAGGTCTTCTCAGAGTGTGATTTCGAGATTTCAGTGCTCTTATGCCAGCAGAGGAATGGCATTTGGGTTATGAATTGTCCAATTGGGGTTGATAAGGTAGTGAGACTTGGTGTCTTCAAGTGAGGTGGGATATGCACCTGTGACGTGTAGTCGTCGTCATTGATCGAATGGAGGGTAGTTTGTCGGTGCTATGGTTTCTTCGGTTGCGTGGGGTCAGAGTACTGAGAGGAATTATTGAAGAATGCGGTTGGCAAAGAATGATCCTGGAATGAGACTAGGCGGTGGTTCCATTTCTAGGAGGCCAGGTGTCAGAAGCGGAAGTCGAGCAGTCGGAAAGTGGGGGAGCGGCAACACAACTTTGAATTTGGAGATATTGTCGCACATTAATGGGTGTCCATGAGGAGCGAACGGACTAGTAAGTTGGTAAATAAAGCAGGGGGTAGGATGGGATATTGAGGTCGCAGAGAGCGTGCATTTCAGCGTCGCTGGGAGGTGTCCGCGGGTGATTTCCACAGGTGGGTTGTCTTCTCGGGATAGGTTAGCAATGGCGGGGTTGGCAGGTTTCGAGGGGGTCCTACTGGCTAGTCGGTAGGAGATAGAAGGTGTGAATGACGCTAGAGAATTCGAGTATTTAGGGAGTTCTAGCAAGAGAATTTGGAAGATTTGAACGGATTGGCTAAGCAAGATCGTGTTATCAAAGGAGGAAGGATCTCAACAGGGGCTAGAGTGGTGCAAGGAGTAGCTTCGGGTTAAGTGAGGGAGTCCCACCATCTACAGTTGGGTTGTAGGATTGTCTTCGCATGAGGTTGAGGATGGTCGGCGTGTTGGCAAGTTATTTCAACTAAGGAAAAAGGAGTAAAATGGTAATTTTTCATGGGATTTGATGAATATGTGCAAATGTTGGCCCTGTCGGATCAGGGTTAGGCTTTGGAAGATTCAGAATTCATGTTTAAGGCATGGGCGAGTTGTAAGGATAGTGACTCAGTTACGTGTTTCATGGAAAAAGGTGTCCCTGCGCTAGGAGAGCCTTGGAGTGGATGGTATTCGGGGCTAGTCAGAGTGGGTGACTCTCAATAGCGGTCCTAGTGAGTTCAAAAGTTAAAGAATGCGGAGATTAATGATTTCAGGCAGCAGTATGATCAAGAATCGATCTTTTATAGAGTAATCTCTGAGAAAAAAAATGAGGATGGTTGGAATGTTCTATGATATGTGGCAAGATAATATTGGAGGAATAAGAGAAATAGACTCCGGATTGAAGGAAAGATTATTAGAAGGGTATGAGACGGGTTGCGGGATTTGGGAAGCATAGTCTCGTGAATCAAGGTCACTCGGGATGAGTGAGGGTTTAGTTCGCTATGGGTTGAAAGAAGTTGTTATTGTTCCTGAGGCAACTAATGATGATTAAAAGAAGATAGATTTATTAGCCATGGTTGAAATGGCACATTTGCGTCAGTGATTGGTTTCTTTTGATGTGATTTGGTTATGGATGTGGTTTGTGCCGGTGTGTGCGGGGCTTGTCGACTGTCGTAACGGATTATATGTGGGAGCATTTGAGTTCTATGGCCTGTCAGGTATAGGCGGACCGCGGAAGGGTTACAGTGGTATAGACTAACACTTAAGATTTGCATGATTGGGTGATAATGGTAATTCACTCGTGTGATGAGATGGTACTCTTGAATTGAGCTAAGTAAAAGGTTTCTATATGTTAAGTGCGGGAAGCAGTAGGTAACTGGGAGTAAGAATCGAGATTTAGGTCCGATGTTTATAAGGATGTCATGAGCTCGGAAGAGCAAAGAAGGTGATTTGAAAGTTCAGTGTAGGCTGGTATTATCTTCAGTGACACCTGAGATTTGATATTCGGTGAAATAGTCTTTGTACCCTGGTCATGGGTTCTTGAGGTGTTTTGCGGCCTTAGTGTGGTTGGTGTTATGGATGTGCAAACTTGTTGCCTTGTGTGGAAGTTCGTGGAAGCATGACCGCGAAAATATTGTATAAAGTGTGACATGTAGTCACTTGATGGAATTCATATTTGGACTGAGTATAAAGAAGTGCAATATTGCTTAAATCGAGAATTCACGCCTGGAGGGCGTTCGGTTGAGTTGATTATGGATTATGGGGTGTTAGTCCGGTGATGATGATTGTCCTCGTGTATTATGAGAAAAGGTGGGTTAATATGGACCCAGGTAAAAGCTAATAGCTAAGTTTGGTGCGAGCGAAGTGGCTCGATGTTCGTAGATGATTTAAATATGATTATGGGGCTCCGTCTGAGCCAGACATGTTCCTCTCAGTAGAGCATTTTCACGGAAAGGTATTAGAACAACGGGAGTTGTTCCGTCTTCGTCGAATTTATGTGTTATTGTGATTGTGTTGTACGAGTTGTGAAATGGCTTTGATAATTTCTTATGTGTTGAGGTCTCGCGTAGCAGGGATGTTATGTGAGCAGGGTAGCTCTTGAGATCCAGAGTATATATATATATAT
>ML423152.1:0-32940 GCA_005239525.1 Nicotiana knightiana | reverse complement strand
CAAAGATTATGTCATCTACATATATCTGCACTACCAAGAGATATTTACCTTTTTCCTTCAAGAGTAAGGTTCTATCAATTTTACCTCTCTTGTAGTCATGTTCCGGCAGGAATTTTGAAAGCCTTTCATACCATTCCCTTGGAGCTTGCTTGAGTCCATACAGTGTTTTTTGAAGCTTGTACACATGACTAGGATTCTCCTTGTTTTCAAACCCCAGAGGCTGCTTTACAAACACTTCTTCCTTGAGATAGCCATTCAGGAAGGCACTCTTGACATCCATCTGGTGAAGGGTGAATTCCATGTAAGCAGCAAAGGCTATGAGGAACCTATTGCTTCCAACCTTGCCACAGGAGCAAAGGTTTCATCATAGTCTATTCCTTCCTCCTGACTGTATCCTTGAACCACCAATCTTGCCTTGTTTCTTGTAACTGTTCCATCTTCATCAAGTTTGTTTCTGAATACCCACTTTGTGCCAATCACTGATCCAGCAAAGGGTCTAGGTACCAGATGCCAAACTTGACTCCTTTCAAATTGGTTGAGTTCTTCTTGCATTGAATTTACCCAATCTGCATCCTGCAAAGCTATAGCAATATTTTTAGGTTCAACCAGGGATAGAAAAGCATCAAACACACACAGATTTTTCAAAGAGGATCTGGTTCTGATTCCAAATGTTGGATCAATTATAATGTTCTCAATGCGGTGTGAGCTTTGATATCTATGTGGTTTTACAACCAACTGGGTATTGCTTGAAGATCCTACAGTGTCTTGTTGCTGAGGAACATGATCAGGGACAGGTTCCAATGAGGTTTGAAAATTAGTTTGTTGCTCAGTTCCCCCTGACATGTTTCCTGGGATGAATGAACCTGTTCCATCACCCGTTCCTTCCTCCAGTGTTGCTCCAGTTTGGTCTGAGTTTCTGACCAGCACAATTTCTTCATCTACTTGTTCATGTCTCTCAGAGAGAATGTTAGTTTCATCAAAAATAACATGAACACTCTCTTCAACACACATAGTTCTTTTGTTATATACTTTATAAGCCTTACTATGTGAAGAATACCCCAAATATACTCCCTCATCACTTTTGGGATCAAACTTACCTACGGAGTCCTTGCCATTGTTGTGAACAAAGAACTTATAGCCAAAAGTCCTAAAATGGGATATATTGAGCTTTCTCCCTTTAAGTAAATCATAGGGAGTCTTCTCTACAAGTGGTCTAGTCATGCACCTATTTATGATATATCATGCGGTGTTTACAGCTTCTGCCCAGAAGCTATGAGGTAGTTTACTAGAAAGAAGCATGGTCCTGGCCATATCTTCAAGTGTCCTATTTTTTCTTTCAACCAATCCATTTTGTTGTGGAGTTCTAGGGGCAGAAAAGTTATGATCTATGCCATGCTCATCACAAAATTCAGCAAATTTGGCATTTTCAAATTCAGTGCCAGGATCAGACCTAATTGATGCAAGTTGATTTCCTAATTGTTTCTTTATTTTTCTAACAAAGGAAGTAAATATGTCAAATGCTTCATCTTTAGATGTTAGAAACAATGTCTAGGTAAATCTAGAATAGTCATCAACACGCACCATTACATATCTCTTACCACCTCTGCTTAATGGTCTCATAGGACCACATAAGTCCATATGGACCAGTTCCATCGTCTTGGTAGTACTTACCATTTTCTTGATGATCTTTCTTGCTTCCCCCTTGCACAAGCCTCACAAACTTTATCTTCCTTGAACTTAATGTTAGGAAGTACTATCACTAAGTCCTTGGATACTAATTTGTTGAGTTCATTCAGACTAGCATGGCCAAGTCTTTTGTGCCAAAGGAGGGGATCACTGTCCAGCACACTTAAACACGTTAGTTCATTTTCTGACAAAGTGGACAGATCTATGATATAGATATTATTCATTCTCTTTCCCTTCAAAACAATCTTGTCAGTGATAAGATTAATTACAAAGCATTTTGTAGAAGTGAATGCTACCAAGTTATCTCTGTCACACAGTTGTGACACATTGATTAGACTATATTTCAAGCCATCTATTAGGTAGACATTCTCAATGGAACGAGTGTCATCCTTACCTACCTTACTAACCCCAATGATTTCACCTTTCTTTCCATTTCCAAAGGATACATTTCCTCCTTTGAGGTCCTCAAGTGAAAGGAACTGGTCCTTGTTACGAGTCATGTGTTTTGAGCAGCCACTATCCATGTATCATATTTGGCTACCTCCTTTCACTTGAACCTACAAAAGAAAATCAGGGATTAGTCTTAGGAACCCAAACTAGTTTGGGTACCTTTCTATAAGCAAAAGGATGAATTAAACTCCTTTTAGCCCAATTTGGTAACCAATTTTTCCTTCGAACAAAACTTTTATTCTTTCGACTGGCCTGCTCTCTTGCATTGCATTCACTTTTGTAGTGACCAGTCGTACCACAGTGGGTACAAATTTTGTTCTCAGGAAGAGTGAGGTACTTGCTTTTGGGATCCCATTTAGGCCTCTTCTGTTGCTACTGTGATTTTCCTGTAGCCATGTTAAAGCATAAGAGGATTTATTCCATTTGCATGTTCTGTCCAGTTCATGCTTAACCTTACCAAGTTCCTCCTTCAACACTCTTATTTGTTCATCTTTCTTATACAACTCATCCTTTAGTCTGCCTACATTTTCTTCTAAGATGAGTTGAGAGTTGTCAGCTGTCTTCTTACTGGTTCCTAGTTTCAGTTTTAAATTTTCATATTTTAACTGTAGGACATTTGTTTCAAGTGGATGAATCTAGTTCTTCAGATCAGTGTTTTCACTCACAGATTCACTTACTTTGAGTTCCAGGTTCTTACACTTTGCTTTTAACATTACACACTCCTTAGACAGTTGTTCCTTCTATTTATTTATTTCTTCGGAATCATCAGTGAAGTCAAGTAATAATTCAAAGAGTTTTTCTTCCGATAGGAACTTAATCTTGTTTTTGAGATGAGATATACTTACCGCTGATTACTCATCTGATTCACCAATTTCCATGAGTGCTTGCTCATATCCATCTTCATCATCTGAGCTTTCTCCCCAAGCAGCAACCATAACTTTTGTTGATGTTGTGTTTTTCTTGGGATGAACCAATTCCTTCTTCCAGTTCCTTCGTTCAGACCTTTCCCTTTTCCATTCAACTTCCCACTGAGGATAGTTCTTGATGGGATGATCAGTTTTTCCACATTTGTAGCATCTCTCGTTGGTGGGTTTTTCTGGTGCCTTTGCCTTGTTGTAGTTTCCACCTCTTGTGATACCCTTTTTCCTAATGAGATAGTTTCTGAATTCCTTGGTTACCATAGCCATTTCATCTTCCTCCATATCTGTTCCCTCAGTGATTCTCAGTGCTAGACTTCTTTCCTTCTTTGGGAGCATCCATATTCATTGTCTGCCTTCTAAGTTCATAGGCAGTGAGATTTCCAATTAGCTCATCTAATATGAGGGTTGACATGTTCTTGGATTCCTGAATAGCAGTGATCTTACTCTCCCAAGAGATTGGCAGAACCCTTGTCAAAATATTTTCAACCTTGTCTTCTTCAAAGATAGTCCTTCCAAGAGATTTTAGTTCATTTGTCAGAGTAGTGAACCTAGTGTACATCTCTTGGATGGTCTCTCCTTCCTTCATAGAGAAATTCTCATATTGAGAATATAGTAATGTACCTCTGGATATTTTCACTTGTGAAGTTCCCTCATGAGCCACTTGCAAAGTGTCCCAAATTTCCTTGGCAGTGGTGCAACTTTAATTCTGCTGTACTCATCTGGACCACGTCCACACACAAGTCACTTCTTGGCATTGGCATTCTTTTCCCATTTTATTAAGTCTTCAGTAGTGCAGTCAGCTCTTGTCTTTGACACATCTACTCCTTCAGCAGTCTTCTTCATGGTGGCCAAAGGACCGTCAGTGACTATGTCCCATAGTTCATAGTCTTCTCCAATTAAGTGATCCTTCATCCTGTTCTTCCACCATGAGTAATACTGGCTATTGAAGAGTGGTGGCCTAGTNGGGGGGGGGAGGTGATTTTTGTGGTGACCAATTTTCGCGTGCAATAGTTATAGAAGGACCAGGTTCTTCTATGTGTTCTAACTCCTATAGTTTGCGGAATAACAAATGCGAAATTTAAAGAACACAACAATTTTACGCGAAAAACACCTGGGTCAAAAGGTGAAAAAACCACGACCTACTTTCCAGCAGTATTTTCCCAAACTCTTCACTAAATCAATGAGCCAAACAACATTTACAAAATAAACTCTTTTGTAAACCTAAGTATTAACTCTAACCCTCTGTGGCAAACTAGCATCTAGTTATTTGAGACAAACTTCAAGTTAACTATAACTTGAACACTAGTACCTGTTACAATTGCTTCTAGATAAAGCTGAAAGGTACGATTTGTAATCACCTACTACAAATAAACTAGACTAAAAGACAACAGATGAAACTGGTTCTTCTAGCTGGTCCAAGTAGTTTCAGAGTTGCACACTTAAATCTCACACGAACTGCTTGCAAAATTGCGTTGCTGATTTTGCTCACAATTCTTGTTTTGCTTCTGCTTTTGTGCATCTCTATACAATAAGAACACTGAATAATATATAGGATTTAGTAGACAAAGAGATATACTAGAATTCGGATGCTACTCTTCCTTGGTGGAAGAGTTCTAGTTGATCTCAACTTCCTAAATCCTCCTTTATCCTGATTATGTTCTTACTGAATAAGGAGTCCATCTCCCGGTCAATTTGCAATATTTTCGATCAGGAGATATCTCTTTAGATCACTGATTGTTTTTATCTCCTGCTTGTGCACCTCACGTGCCATTTACTCTGCATGTGTCTATGTCTCCAGTGATGGACCTGGTTCAACTTTGAGTTCCTTTGTCAATCTTCAAAACCATTCAGCTTCTTGATCCAACAAAAATGAATAACAATTGAATTTATACGCAGTTTTAATGATAAGTGGACTAATTCAATATAAGTGATTAATGACGTTAGATAAGCATTTAAAAGTTAGATTAAACAACCAAACCAGTAATGATGCCGAATCCGGGCTCAGTTAAAAGCTTAGCAAGTAGCATGCCTTTGGTTTGGAGCCAACACTTATGAAGAACTTATGAACATAGATAAGAATCTTGAATAACTTTAGAAACAGAGAAAACAGATGTGAACGGCCTTGGTATGCGTGTTACAACGTGTTATTAAATAATGATCTTCCCCTTTATATAGTAGGGGAGTTTTACCCTAAGTACAATTCTAAGAAACGTAAAGTTTTTCCTTTTCGCTAATCACTGATCAACTTCTGATAGGGACCGAGATTCACGCCGTGATATCCGGTCGGGTGTGGATATCACGGCCCTTTGTTAATCGTGTGCGGACGTTTGGCAATTCTCTCCAGGGTCTCATTATTCCGAACGGGTCCGGGGGCATGGTCTCGATGGCTTCAGGGGAAGGTGTTTTGTTTGGGCCTTGATACAGGAGGTTCCCAACTTTGATTTTGATTCCGTGTAGTTATGTCTTCGCTTCGTTTCCCCCACCGGAAAATTGGAGTGCTCCCTAGCCTCTGTTTTACCCGTATACGCTACTACTGAAAAAGAACATGTTACGTATGGATAAGAAACCGATTACCTTTCAAAATAAAACAAAAAGTTTTGCTCAAATATCCTTTTGGCAAGGTGTCATCTAATTTATATGGTATAATTCTCACATTCGCACAATAAGAGTGTCTTTTATTTATGTACTTAAAACACCACTAAAATAGTTTTGGTAAAAATGCCAGTTCACATGCTACGTCGACACATTAAAGAATTTAAGTTAAATCAGTGGCAATATCTTGATAGTTTTATACTATTCATGATATTTAACTGTTATATAAAAGTTATTTGCCTTGTATTTCGGGTTATTAATTTCACTTATTATGTGTTTATTTGAAATTACCTTTTAAATTTTGACAGTATAAAAAAATATTTATATTATCCGTGTTAGCAGTTCTGTTTGCCTTCGCTTACACTATACACTGATTCACATATTTGTGACGAAGCTTCGCAAATATTTTGTGATAAAAGAATAAAACCGTTATAAATTTCGTCAATATTTATAATGTTCGTCATAAGACTCACAAATCTGTCATTGTCTTGTGATGAATGTATATTTTTTCATGTAGTGTACCTTGATTCAGTGCTATCAAAAGACGGGTTTAGCTCGATATAGAAAATGCATAAAATTTCCTTGATTACATATATATATCCTAAATTAGCAATCCTCTCGACAAGTTAAAGCACTATATATCTGATTCTTTTTTAATATGGGATTATGATTATATAAATATATGGATATTATGCAAATGTTGATATGCACCAAGTTTAGGCTTTCGAAAAGTCCACATTTACAAAGAATCATTAATGTTGTAAAGCGCAAGTAGTGTTAATTAAGTCTTGTTTGAGCATGAACTCTTCTTCAAATGGAGAAGAACTGTTCCGATAATGTGGCATTCTTTAATGGCAGAGTACCTAATTAACATCCCTTTGAATTTTGTATGGAACTAATAATCCATACATGCAGACTATTCGTAATCTTAACTACTAATAAAATATATTTTTATTTTTTTAAGTTCATTAATTTCTTATATCATCTTTTTCAGATCCAATTAAATTTGTAAAAAAGGTTTGCTAATACTCTATTATTTAGGTTAAATTTTTATTTCGCTACCGGTTTGTTTGGATGGTTGTTACCTATCGTATTGTATTGTATTGTATTGTTACTTTAAATACAATATTTGTTTTGATTGTTAGTTTATTTTTATTGTATCGTATCGTTAAATCCTTCATTATGTAACAACGAGAAATGCTGCTTTATGAAATGATGGATTTGGTGTGGTGGCCTCGTTTCTTTGATTTTTTCCTCTCATTTTGCCCTTCTTTAATATTAAATAATCATATTGTATTCTTTATTCTACTTTTTAAATAATAATTCTACTTCGTATCCTATTTTTTCTTAGTAATGTTGCAAGTTTATTCTTCATATTGTTAGTGCGTGACATCATGAAACGATGGCAAACGATACAATCTATCCAAACATAGTATTCATCAAACAATACAATACAATACAATACATTATGAAACGACATGTAACAACAATCCAAATAAGTTGTAAAAATAATGAATTTAAGTTAAATTTTTACAAATGGCCTAAAAAAGAAGAATTATATAATTGAAAACAAATTGTCATTGCATCTAAAAAAGATATAAGAATAAATACACAATTTGAAATTCATTATATTGGCTTAAAATTTTCATTTGGCAAAAAATTAAGGGAACTCTAAGCAAGTATTTTTAACGGATTTTACCTGGAAAACAAATACACAAGTAAAACAAAGAGCTATTGCATCTAAAGAAGAAATAAAAAAAAGTACAACATTACAACTCCATTAACTTTGCTATACCTTGTTTATTTAACTAAAAATAATGGAGCTCAAGCTAATTTTTTTTATATTAAGTCGACCCAAAAATAAAATATAGAATTAAAATAAATAGCCATTACATCTAAAGGAAAATAGCAAGAAATATACAATTGATACAATTATTTTAGTTAAAACTTGTCCTATTTGCCAAATATGATGTCGTTTCAGCCAAGTATTTACAAATTTGGACAGAAAAGACAAAAATATAGTTGAAACAAATAAATATTGTATTTATAAAAAAAATTAAAAAAAAAAGGTTGCGGTAAAGTATGCATTATATGAAGCAAGAAAAAATGCACTATTGTTACAAATAAGACATTAAATATAACTATGTGGCAATTAGAGGTTGTTACTGGTCCCCTCAGGTCCCTTGAACCGTTCAGCCTCGCTGCCTCACGAGTTCCAGTCACCCTTAAGGAATTTGTCACAGTGTCAATAAACGAAGTTATAAATATAATTCTTCATAGGAGTTAGACGAACTCAATAACTTTGACTTAGATTATATATTTAAATTAAAAGTTATTAATATGTATAATAATTTAATTATGAATTCGATAATTATTCAGAATTCATAAACTTTAAATCTTAGCTCTGTCCATGTTAACATTTGCGCACAAACTACGACTAGGTTTCTTCAATATATTTCCCTTGATGGCTACATGAAATGGGAAAAAGAGTACATAATTTCTATTGGCTAATTCAATTGACATGCCTGCTAGCTAACAGAGGTGTCAACCGTTCGGGTCGATTTGTTATTTTATAAAATTAATATCATACTAATTTTCGGTCATTTTATTTTGTATAACTAAAATTAGATTTTTCAAAATCGTCTCAATTATCTCGATTTTTCTTCGATATTGGTACAATCTAGTTTATTTTCGGTACTTTTTAAAAGGTCTCGTAAGAGTCGCTAGTAAAAGTTAGAACGCGATAATATGCGTACTTGCACATGACTTCAGTAAAATTCACTAGAATTTTTTACAGTTTAAAAGGTGATAAATCAAGAAAATGTGAAAAATTGCCAGAATAGATACATCCCACTAGTCAACTGCAACGTAAAACAAATGAAGCAAACACAAAAGAAATATAAATCATAGGAGTAGAGAGATACTAATCAAGTTAGGACTCAAGAATAGAGAATATTAAAAATTAAGTATCCATCAAGAGAAAATCTAATAAGAGAGAAAATATATCAAATATCTTGTGGCTTGTACTCAAGATTTGATAGAATAACTTATGGCTTGCTAATCAAGATGATGGAACTAATTTAGTTAAGTAGCAAAATAGGCTTGGGTGTTGGGACTTTGGATATTAGTTACATGCTGACTTGTAATCGTTTTCATAATCTCAAGGCTCAAGAAAATTTTTAATGCTTTATTTTCTTAAACTTAATATACAAAGTATATTTTTCATTTATAAATTTATTTGGTATGATTCGACATGTTTTCGATTTATTTTTATAAAATTAAAAATCTAATCTAATTATTCGGTAAGATATAAATTTACATAAAAATCTACGGTATTATAAACAAATATTTTATGATCAATTCGGTACGATTCGATCTATTTAGTGGGTTTTTAAAAATCCATTGATGCTCCTACCTGCTAGTGCTAGTTTCACTTTGCATTCTGCAATTTCCGAGGGATTTTCACGAAATAGTACTCTTGTTTACTCTGGAGTTATTGTAAGGTCAATTGCGAAACAATTAAAACTTGAAGTTTTTGATGGTTCAGACTTCAGAATTTTTAGCTATCCAAACTATTTGCTTATGTTGTTTTGATGATTCAGACTTTTATGCTGTCCAAGTCCAACTACACTCAAACTTCTCTATAACAATATCCTTATATAACGATACATCACTATAAAAGTCAAAACTTTTTCGAAATCAATTTTCGTGTTATGTTATAATATGTGTTCTATATAACAACATTTCGCTATAATATCTACAAATATTCGGAACAAACGAGGTTGTTATAGAGAGGTTTGACTGTAGATAGTTTTAATAACCTTGTCAATGCCAAGGTCCAGTGCGAAAATATTTTTTTTTGATTCATTTAAAATTCTTCATTTCTTCTTATAAAGCAATAAACTCTTCTGCTGTAATTAACTGGCCTTAATCCTTAAGACAAAAATTAGAGTAGAAAATGAGAGATTCTCTTCTTTAGGTAATATGTGATTACGAGTAAAACGAGCTTTTGATAAACACATGCAATATTCTTATTTGTTTAATTTTTCTTTTCATTTTTCCAACGGCAAGTTGAATCCATGTGATGATAATCTTTTTCGACATCTACCAAACTGCCTGCTTAGTGAAAAGAGTAATATAACAAGAGTTTAGTACTTATAATATATACTCAGTTCACATAAAAGTACATGTAATTTACCCGTAACGAACAGAATCTGTAACTAAAAAAGTAACATTTTACAGAATTTAAATCGCATTTGTTGTATGACGATTCTATTACATCGCTAGTAAATGTATATTATAGCATGAAGTAAATTACGGGATAATAAGTTGGGGGTGCTTTGGATGAAATTCGACTCAGTTTTCTGGAAGAACACTTGACATAGCTGAGGATGAAATGTAGTTAAATCAAGCAAATAATGGAGAGACGTCCGCCCCAAATATCATGTGAGAAATCATTCCAATCACATTGAACCAACACACAATCAAGGTGAATATCAAATCTACATTGTGCGCACCTGTAACGCCATGAAGAAGCGTTACATGCTCCACTGCAAATAGCACATCTCCCAGCTGGTTCATACGGGCACAAAAGCCTTAAACGATGCTGCTGAAATATTGACAATCTCATCAAAATGGTTGCATATTTATACAACACTACTAACTCGTGATGAGGTGGAGTAATTATATATACAATAGTAGTAAGTTGTGATCCACATGATAAGAGTTTGTGGATTACACTTATGTTTAGTCTTTTATTTTAGTTGGTTTAGTTGATACTAAAGAGCTAGTAAACTATAGTATATATATATACATAGGGCAGAGACTAGAGCCAGAATTTGAAGCTTATGTGTTCAAGATTTTAGTCCATTTAAATTACTTGATTCTACTTTAATAATTTGTAAATATTCAACAGATTTCTTAAGAAAAATACAAGGTTTTGATAAAAGCTACTATGTTGAACCCGTAACCTAAACTCTAGCTACGACTTTGAAGGGGTGATGAGGAGGAAAAGAGCCAGGAGGAGGGAAAGGGATGAAGATGATGTTATTTGATGTGTTATTCATGTCAGAAAAATTGAGAAACATGCATTAGTTACCTGATGGAGGACATGACGCACTGTTTGAGGCAACTGAGTGCAGAGAGGATGGACGTCGAAATTGCAACGATTAAACCTATAAAAGATGCCCTCAACAGGATTGTAGCAGACATCGCAGAAGCCGACGAGTTCGTTGTTGGCTTGCGGCTCAAGAATAGTGAGCTTAAGTTGATGAGAATGCATGAACGAATAAGAAAGAAAAGGTGGACATAATCCACAGTATTCATGTAGGTCAAAGTTGCAGCCATGGCAGTAATATCTTTTCCTTATACCTGTTGAATTATCAACTCACTCATCTCACAAGAAGAAGAAATCTACGCCGCCCTAAGTAGCAGCTATGGAAGAATCTGGAAGAAGATGGAAGAAGACGGCTTTGTTTGATATTACCTATGAAGGGAGTGTTTGTTGATTGAAGAATAGGACTTGGGCTGCTACTAGATGGGCCTTCAGTTCAGAAAATCCATCGGCCCAACTCTAAGAAGCAGTCTATCAGCCCAATAAAGAACAAAGTCCAGATACATTGAATGATATTGCATAGTACATAAATATTCTCTGTAATTATTCTTTTGGTTTGTTACAAATACAGTTAGGAATAGGCTAATAGAACAATGCCACTTGGCAAGAGTTTGTTTTCACTAGATTCTAATTCTTTGTATATATAGATTACACTATATAGATGAAAGAGATCAGAAAATTTTCTACAATTCTTCAGCTCCTTTTCTTACATGGTATCAGATCTTAGCTTGATTCTGGAAAATCTAATCACTCTTCTTTGATTTTCTGTCAAAATCATCTCTAATTCTTCATGGCTGAAGCTGTTGAAACCACTGTGGTTCAAACCACTGCTGAAAATGGAGTCAACTTCGACCCCAATCATCCCTATTTTCCTCACTCTTCAGATTCTCCTGGAATGAGCTTGGTGAATGCTGTTTTCAATGGGAGAGGTTTCCAAGGCTGGAAGAGATCTGTCCTCATAGCCTTATCAGCAAAGAACAAACTGGGATTTATAAATGGTAGCTACCCAGCACCTGCTGCTACCTCAAAAGATCACCAACCATGGAGTAGATGCAACGACATGGTTACCTCTTGGTTGTTGAACTCACTATCCAAAGACATTGGAGGTAGTGTTATATATTCAAAATCTGCTCTGGATCTATGGGTGAGTCTTGAACACAGATTTGGACAGTCCAATGGTGCAAAGTTGTATCACCTACAAAAGGAGTTACATGGATTATCACAAGGAACAAATGACATAGCAACTTATTTCACCAAACTTAAACGAATCTGGGATGAACTAGATTCTTTGAAGTCAAATGTCAAATGTAGTTGTGCTTGTGTGTGTGATGAAAAACATTTAATGGAGAAATCACAAGAGGATGAAAGGTTGATTCAATTTCTCATGGGGCTGAATGAATGCTACAGTCAAGTAAGAGGAAACATCCTAATGTTGAGTCCTCTACCAAACATCAACCATGCCTATTCACTCATCCTTCAAGATGAGAATCAGAGCGATATATATGCCAATCCCCTAATATCCCCTGATTCTTCAGCTTTCATGGTGGGAAACCATGGAATTTCTTCAAGTCAACACAGCCCTTTTCAAAGGAATGGAAAGTAGAAAGTTAACACTCAGTATCAAAAGGCACAAAATAATTTTCATAGATCTGGGAGCCTAAACTCAAAGGCACCTATCTCTAAGACCAGGAAGTCAAGGTTCAATCCTAATTTAACATGTAGCTACTACAAGAAAACAGGTCAATCTGTAGCAGATTGTTACAGGATTATAGGTTTCCCTGAGAATTTTGAATTCACAAATGGGAAGACAGGACCCATCAGGAGCAATGGAGCTTTCTCAGTGGAGCAGGTGGGAGACACCAATAACAACTACAATGAGAATCTGGAACATCACCTTTCTAAGGATCAGTTTACTCAACTAATGCAGATGATAAAGCAAGTGAAAATTTCAGAATCAGAAAGCTCAAATGTAGAAGTAAATGCAAATGTAGTTGCTGGTACAATTGTGAAATATTCTAGGTCATGCTTTTCAGTTTTTAACTCTAAAACTTGGATAATAGATTCAGGGGCCTCTAAAAACATGTGTTTTGATTCAAATGCTTTTATTTCCCTAACACCTCTACCTGTACCTCTACACATTAATTTGCCTGACTCATCTAGGATAATAGTTACTCATACAGGAAAGATATCCATTCTCCCTAATTATATCCTAGAAAAAGTCCTTTATGTGCCTAATTTCAGATACAATCTGTTGTCTGTCAATAGGTTCTGCTCACAATTCTTATGCAACATCTCATTCTCATCTAATCAATGTATATTGCAGGCCTCTTTAATGAAGAGTGCTCAACTTTTTGGTGAAGCCATAGAAGGATTATACCTATTGGAACCTACTGCCATCAGTTCTAGGATTAATGATAAACAGAATGAAGTTGCATCTTTAGATCATAAAGAATCTGTTCAAATTTCAGCACCTTCTACTTTGTCTGCAAATGCTATATCTGATGTAAACCTTTTGGCACATTAGGTTGGGGCATTTTCCCTTTTCATCAATGAAAATTTTCAATTTTATATCCTTTCCTTCTAATTTTTCATGTTCATGTGATGTCTGTCCTAAATCTAGACAAACTAGATCCCCATTCCCTCTAAGTCAAATCAAAACAAAAAGAGCATTTGAATTAATACATGTTGATGTTTGGGGTCCCTACAAGGTCCCTACTTATAATGGATACAAGTATTTTTTAACTGTTGTGGATGATTATAGTAGGGGAACTTGGACATTCTTAATGAGCACAAAGAGCAATGCATTTGGAGTTTTGAAAAACTTCTTAGTCATGGTTGAAAGACAGCTTAGAGTAAAAATACAAAAGCTAAGAACAAATAATGCTTTTGAACTTGGGAAAGGAAGTCAAGAATCTGCCTTCCTCTTGTCACAAGGGATTCTTCATCAAACAAGTTGTGTTGCAACCCCTCAACAAAATGGCATAGTTGAAAGGAAGCACAGACATCTCCTAGAAATATCAAGAGCCCTATTGTTTCAATCAAATGTCCCTGTTGCCTATTGGGGAGAATGCATACTAACGACTACCTATCTGATCAACAGATTACCTACTAAGGTCCTCAAAGGAAACACACCCCTTTCTGTTCTATTCAATTAACCTACATCTTATGATCATTTCAATAGTTTTGATTGTCTATGCTATGTATCTACTCTATCTAATGGAAGAAGTAAATTTGATCCTAGAGCAAAAACATGTGTGTTCTTGGGCTACCCTCTAGGACAAAAGGGATACAAATTGTTAGACCTAGACACTAGAAAGATTGTTGTATCTAGAGATGTTCACTTCATTGAAGATAAGTACCCCTTTGTCTCCAATTCCATTCACCCTCCTTCAAATCCTATATTTCCTAAACCTTCCCAAATGGATACTTCTTATCCTACATCTGTACCAGTTTCTTCACCACCTGTACAATCCCCAATCTCTCCTAATGAAGATCATTCTCAGGATATCAATCCATCAAGACCTCCACACACTCTTTCTCACCCTGCTTCTCCATCTAACTTTTCACCTCAGATTGATCACCCTTCTGGGAACAGTCCATCACCTATCACTCATTCACCTACTCTCAATTCACATGAACATAGTTCATCTTCTCCTGCACCTAGAAGGACTGCCAGAGAGTCGAAATGGCCAAAACACCTAAAGGACTTCATTTGCAATAACATTTTTCTCACCCCCTTCACTGACTCTTGTCTCACTCAACCTAGTGCACCTAATGTTTATTCTTTTACAGCTTTATCAGCACACAATCAACACATGATGAAGTCAATTTCAGATATACAAGAGCCTTTCAGTTACACTGAAGCTTCTATGCACCCTGGTTGGCAAAATGCCATGGACTCAGAAATTGCAGCTCTACAGGAGAACCATACATGGGATGTGGTATTGTTACCAAAAGGAAAGAAGGCTCTACCTTGCAAATGGGTATACAAAGTCATACACAATTCAGATGGTTCAGTAGAAAGGTTCAAGGCTAGACTATTGGTTAGGGGAGACATTCAAAGAGAGGGTATTGACTACACTGACACCTTCTCACCAATGGTCAAAATGACCACCATCAGATGTCTAATGGCAATTGCAGCTNTAGAAAGGCTCAAGGCTAGACTAGTGGTTAGGGGAGACATTCAAAGAGAGGGTATTGACTACACTGACACCTTCTCACCAATGGTCAAAATGACCACCATCAGATGTCTAATGGCAATTGCAGCTAAGAAAAATTGGCCAATCCATCAGTTGGATGTAAGCAATGCATTTTTGCATGGAGATTTACAAGAGGAAGTCTACATGAGATTTCCTTCTGGAATGTCTCCTCCAAGTCCTAATCATGTGTGTCTTCTTATAAAATCCCTATATGGTTTGAAGCAAGCTTCACGACAATGGTATGCTCGGCTCGCAGGTGCATTAAGTTTTAAAGGGTATTCCTCCTCTCTGAATGATTATTCCCTATTTTTTAAATGTGCTGGGAACATGACATCTATTGTGGCAGTGTATGTCGAGGACATTCTTATCAGTGGGAATGATTCTCAGAAAATTTCAGCACTTAAATCATTTTTAAACACAGAATTCAAAGTCAAAGACTTGGGTAATTTACATTATTTCCTAGGAATGGAAATTCTCAGGGGAGCAGAAGGAATCATAGTGTGTCAAAGGAAATTTACCTTAGACCTATTGCACGAATTTGATGTATCCAATTCATCTTGTGTTTCCTCACCCCTTGAACCATCTTCCAAACTCACTTCTGATGAAGGTCCTTTGATAACCAATCCCACTTTGTACCGGCGTCTCGTTGGAAAACTGAATTATCTCACTCACACCAGGACGGATTTATCCTTTGCTGTGCTTAAACTAAGCCAGTATATGCAAACTCCTCGACTGTCTCATTATACTGCTGCCATTTGTGTCTTAAGATACCTCTATTCCAACCCCGGTCAAGGAATCATCTTGAACTCAGATCCCTCTCTCAAACTTGTGGCTTTCTGTGACGCAGACTGGGCTTCTTGCCCTGACTCTCGCCGATCTGTAAGTGGATTCTATATTGCACTTGGCAGGTCACCTATTTCATGGAAATCCAAGAAACAGGCCTCAATCTCTTCATCTTCTGCTGAAGCGGAATATAGATCCATGCGAAGAGTTGTTGCTGAGTTGACATGGCTGACTCAATTACTTGAAGATCTATCCATATCTGCATCTCTGCATGTTCCCGTCCTTTCTGATAGCAAATCGGAGATTCATATTGCCCGAAATCCGGTATTCCACGAAAGAACGAAGCACGTGGAATTAGACTGCCATTTTGTCCGGCAACAGTATCTTTCCGGTCTAATTTCACTCTCACACATTCCTTCGTCATCTCAGCCAGCTGATCTATTCACCAAATCACTTTCCGGACCAGCTCATACTTCTGCTCTTCGCAAGTTGGGAGTTACCTCTGTCCCTTCCAACTTGAGGGGGGATGTTGAATTATCAACTCACTCATCTCACAAGAAGAAGAAATCTACGCCGCCCTAAGTAGCAGCTGTGGAAGAATCTGGAAGAAGATGGAAGAAGACGGTTTTGTTCGATATTACCTATGAAGGGAGTGTTTGTTGACTGAAGAATAGGACTTGGGCTGCTACTAGATGGGCCTTCAGTTCAGAAAATCCATCGGCCCAACTCTAAGAAGCAGTCTATCAGCCCAATAAAGAACAAAGTCCAAATACATTGAATAACATTGCATAGTACATAAATATTCTCTGTAATTATTCTTTTGGTTTGTTACAAATACAGTTAGAAATATGCTAATAAAACAGTGCCACTTAGCAAGAGTTTGTTTTCACTAGATTCTAATTCTTTGTATATATAAATTACACTGTATAGATGAAAGAGATCAGAAAATTTTCTACAATTCTTCAGCTCCTTTTCTTACGATTCCAGGCATGTAGCAACCATCACATTGATATTCAGTGTTGGAATTATATATTGTTAACAAATGCTCAGGATGTGCGAAATGTTGTAGCAACATGTCCTCTGGGAGAGATGCCATCTCTGATTTTCTCTTAAGAACTTAATTTGGTAATGTTGGAACTGCAAAGGGCAAGAGAACAATGGAAGAATTTATAGGGATTTGGCTCCAAAGTCTTTCACTTGTTTTCTATTTTCAGTATTTAATAGTACATCAACTAGCTAGGGAGTTACTTTATTAGTACTTTTTAAATTAATACTGACCTGGACGCCTCCGGATACTTAATTAAGAGACGACTTGGATGATTTCTATGTTTAACAAGTTGTTCAATTTTTTTATTAAATTTTGCTACTTAAGGAATTTTTTTTTATTAAATTAAATTTTCAGGTTGAGTGGGGTGTTGTTTTTTTTATAACTTTAACGTTACAGGAGGTGATGTAGCCCTTACCTCGAAAAATACAAAACAAGGATAGAAATTATCCTTCAAAAAATACAGGAGGTGAAACATTTATTTGCACCGCCAGATATTTGGAATTTGTCCAATTGGAATGATCCCTTGGCCCCTTTAGGGAGCTGCTGAAAGGACAGATATACAATAGCCTCACAAGTCAGAACTAGATATAACAAATTAAACAACATAGTCTGCCACCTGATTTGCCTTCCTGAAGCAGTCCATAGCATTAATATAATATTATGGAACTAAAAGGGATCTCTTATTGATGTGAGATCTTTTGGAAAAAATCGTACGGACTTGATTCAAAACGGATAATATTACATTGTGTTAAGAGTGTCTTTGGGCTAGTTTAGTGTAATGACCCGGCTAGTCGTTTTGAGATTTGTAGCCCCATTTCCGCATTTACTACTCATTTTGTACTTTATAGTAGTTATGTGACATGTCGGGGTAGTCGGTTCGGGTTTGGAGGGATTTTGGAATGAAATGAGACACTTAATCTCAAGGTTGAAAGCTTAAGTTGAAATGGTTGACCATATGTTGACTTATGTGTAAACGACTCCAGAATAGAGTTTTGATGGGTTCGTTAGCTCAGTTGGGTGATTTTGGACATAGGACCGTGTCTGGATTGTGATTTGGAGGTTTATAGTTGAATTAGACTTGAAATGGCGAAAGTTGAAAATTTAGAAGTTTGACCGAGAGTGGATTTTTTTATATCGGAGTCGGATTCCGATTCCGAAAGTTGGAATAGGTCTGTAATGTCAAATAACACTTGTGTACAAAATTTGGGGTCAATCGGACGTGATTTGATAGGTTTCAGCGTCGTTTGTAAAAGTTAGAATTCCTTAGTTTCAATAGACTTGAACTAGGGTGCGATTCGTATTTTTGATGTTGTTTAAGGTGGTTTGAGGGCTCGAATAAGTTCGTACCGTATTTTAGACTTGATGGTATGTTTGGTTGAGGTCCAGGGAGCCTCGGACTGATTTCGGATGGTTATCGGATCGAAATTTAGACTTGGTGCATGGCTGAAGCAGGGAGTCTGCTGGTGTAATCGCTCCTACGAAGCTTTGATTGCATGTGCGAGCTGAGGAGCGCAGATGAGAGGACTGTGGTAGCAGGTGCGAAGATTTTTCCGCACCTGCATGGTCGCAGGTGCGGCGCGAAGGGCGCATAAGCGAAGGTGTGTGTAGGTGTGATGGGCAATTCCGCACCTGCGATTGCGCATATGCGAGGGAAAGGACCGCAGACGTGAAGGTCTAACTCTAGTGGTTCACCGCAGAAGCGGAATTTGGTCGCTTCTATGACGCCGCAGATGTGGTTTAGTGTCCGCAGAAGCAGAAATGTTGGACATAATATTTAAATTCAAGGGTTTGTGATTTTGCTTCATTTTTAATATTTCAAGCTCGGGATTGGGCGAGTTTTGAGAGGGATTTCGAAGGGATTCTTGAGCTATGTCCCTTGTGCTCATTTTTAATCAATAATCTTGTTTTCCCATTGATTTTCCCGCCTAGAATGTGTGGTTTTGAGGTGTAAATTGGGAGTTTGAGGCTAGGAATTTTGAGAGTTTGAATTGGGGATATTTGTGGCTATTTGGTATTGGATTTTGGTAAATTTGGCATGGTTTGACTCGCGGTTGAATGGGCTTTCGGGTTTTGTAAATTTTATCGAATTTCGAGATGTGAGCCCCAGGGCCAATTTTTGAATTACCTTTTGAATTTGATTCGGAACTTAGTGTTTTTTTATGGAATTGATTCTTTTAGCCCATGTTGATTGTATCAAATTGTTTATGGCTAGATTCGGGACGTTCGGAGGCCGTTTCGCGAGGCAAGGGCTTGCTTGCCAAGTGATTCGAGTCACTAGAGGTAAGTATCGTATTTAAACTTGGTTGAGGCACCAGTTGCCTGAATTGTTGTGATAGCCACGTGATTTTGGGTGCCCACATGCGTGGGGATGATTCCAAGTGCGGGCACCGGAACTTGTATATTCGTATTAGGGTTGTGCTCGGGCTCATTTAAGCCCATAAATTACTGTTAAGCTTCGAGCTTCGATATCTAATATGTGATAACAGTTTATGTGATCTAATTGAGCCACGATGAGTCCACTTAGAGGTTTAATCCCTAAACGAACTAGTTAAAGGTCTTCCATTAAAGAAAACTGCCAAATTTAACTACGATAACACACTATGCACATGCCTACACTTTAGCATGCTATTTACACCAGTCCAATGATTATGTGAATATTATTTCATTCATTATATATTAGTATACTTGCTTTATTGCTTATGTATGGTATTTTGGACGGGAGCTTGCGGCTATGCCGGGCAGATTATGTTAATGGCACGTGAGTTGTCTGATGCAACACGTGAGTTATCCGTGCAACACGTGAGTTGTCCATGCAGATCCCTTTATTGATATTATTGGCACGTGATTTGTCCGTGGTACACGTGAGTTGTCCATATGGATCCATATGTTGATATCGTTGACACGTGAGTTGTCCGTGTCGCACGTAAGTTGTCCGTGCAGATTCTATTGTTAGCACGTGAGTTGTCCGTGCAGTGTGTGAAACTCGTATATTCTTGATCATTTATCTGGTTTGCTTGTTCCTTTCCTCTACATGTCATAATACTGTTGATTAGGGTATTTGAGAACCAGTGCATATGCACACCCGTATATTTGTACCACGAAGTCTTATGAACTAGCTTGAAATCTTATACTACGTTAATAAAAAATGACAGAGTTGTACTGGTTTAACTAGTGAGCTCATCAATTAAGATTCTCTTACCTTGCCTTGTTTATTTGTGATACTTATTGAGTTTGTTGTACTCACACTACACCCTGCACCCCGTGTGCAGATCCAGGCATATCCGGGCACGACGGTTGTTGATTGCGGAGTCTATCTGTTTGGAGATCATCGAGGTAGCTCCTTGGCGTCCGCAGGCCTTGATCATCCTTTCCGTATCTTTCAGTTTATGTATTTAGTTTTACTTTCCAGACGGTGTACCAGTCTTTTTGTTGTTATGTCTAGATGCTCATATACTAGGTGACACCTCGATTTTGGGAGAGATTATGTATGGAGATGACTTTCTGTTTTATTTTAAAAAGATTTTTCTTCAAATTAAATTGCCTTTGTATCTTTCAAAGCTTTAAGTGTTGGAAATGTTTGAGTAGTCGGCTGGCCTAGTACTATGACAGACGCCATCACGACGGGTTGGTTTTTGGGTCGTGACAAGCTTGTATCAGAGCCTAGGTTACATAGGTCTCACGAGTCATGAGCATGTTTAATAGAGTCTTGTGCATCGGTACAGAGACATCTGTACCTACCTTCGAGAGGCTGTCGAACACTTAGGAAACTTTACATTCTTGTATTCTTGTCGTGCGGATTTGTTGATTCCGATAACTAAACTTCTATATTCTATTCTTTCACATATTGTGAGGACACGTGCTACCGGTCAGGATAGACGGCCACCAGTACCACCGGCTAGGGCCACGAGAGGCCAGGGTCGCGATAGGGGCAACATTAGGGGCAGAGGTGAAACTCATACAACAGCTAGAGCAGAACCTGCAGATCCACCAATTGCTCCAGCACCGGAGCAGGTACCAGATATGATTGAGCTAGTGGGGCCCGCTCAGGCACAAGTTGTGCCCATTGTGATTCCAGGCCTTCAGGAGGCTTTGGCTCAGATTCTGACTATGTGCACCAGCCTTTCTTAGGAGGTCTCTATTTCGGCCGCAACGACCACTTCTCAAGCCAGGGGAGGTACCAAACTCCCGCCGCCGGTACTCCACAACAGGTGATGCCAGGACTTCAGACACCGGGGGTACTACCAGCCCAGCCGCTTGCAGTTGCTTAGGTCTAGGTGGGTCCCGTTATGACTGATGATGAGCAGAAGAGACTATAGAGATTTGGGAGGATTTATACTCCATCATTAGCGTGGCCGAGTCAGAGGATGCCCAGGGCTTCTTTGATAGGTGCCAGTGGATTCTTCACACGGCGGGTATTCTGGAGACCAGTGGGGTCTCGTTGACTACTTTTTGGTTTACTGGGAATGCCTTCAGATGTTGGGAGGCTTATGAGATGCGCAGGCCGATCGGTGCAGCAACACTTACGTGGCATGAGTTCTTAGTTATCTTCTTGGAGAAGTTCGTGTTGCAGTCCCGCAGGGAGGAGTTGTGCAGACAGTTTGAGCAGCTTCGTCAAGATGGCATGTTTGTGACCCAGTACGAGATGAGATTTTCAGAGTTGGCTCATCATGCATTTTGGTTGGTTCCCGCTGATAGGGAGAGGATTATGAGGTTCATTCATGGCCTCACATATCAGTTGCGGTTGCTTATGACTCGGGAGAGAGTATCGGGTGCTACTTTTGACGAGGTGGTTGATATTGCTCGACAGATAGAGATGGTCTGTAGTCAGGAGCGTGAGGAGTGGGAGGCCAAGAGGCCTTGAGGTTTGGGTGGTTTCAGTGGTTTTCCTTCCGGGGGCACTCCTACTACAACAGAGGTCGTCCTTATAGGCCCGCTCAGATGGCTCGTCCATCTCATCATGGTGTATCAGCTAGCCATAGTTCATACAATGCCTGCTCCGTCCACTCTTCATTCAGTGCACCACCAATGCAGAGTTCTCACCATGCCTCTTTTGCTCAGGTTTCTACATCCTCGGGTTATCAGGAGCAGCAACTCCGTTAAAGGAGGGGTTGTTTCGAGTGTAGTGACTTGGGTCATATCAAGAGAGATTGCCCTAGATTATTGAGTGGGGCTCAACAGTAGAGTTCTCGGCTGATGGTACCAGCACCAGCAGTTTCACCACCCAGTTAGCCAGCTCAGGATGGAGCCTAGGCAGCTAGAGGTCGCCCTAGAGGGTGAGGCTGATCAGGTGGCGGTCAGGTCCGATTCTATGTTATTCCTGCCAGGACAAATGTTGTTGCTTCAGATGTAGTGATCAAAGGTATTGTCTCAGTATGCCACAGGGATGCTTCTGTATTATTTTGACCCTGGTTCCACTTATTCGTATGTATCATCGTATTTTGCTCATTATCTAGAAATGTCCCGTGAGTCCTTAGTTTCATATATTCATGTATCTACGTTAGTGGGCGATACTACTATTGTGGAACGTGTATATCGGTCATGTGTGGTGACTATTTGGGGGGGGGGGAGGGGTTGGAGACTAGAGTTGATCTTTTGTTGCTTAGTATGGTTGATTTCAATGTGATCTTGGGTAAGGATTGGTTGTCTCCATGTCATGTTTTTCTGGACTGTCACGCTAAGATTGTGACATTGCAATGCCGTGGTTGTCAAGGATTCAGTGGAGAGGTTCTCTAGACTATGTACCCAACAGAGGAATTTCATATTTGAAGGCCCATCGGATGGTTGGGAAGGGTTGTTTATCTTATTTGGACTTTGTGATGGATGCTGGTGTTGATACTCCTACCATTGATTTTTTTCGGTTGTGCGATATTTTTCAGATGTGTTTCCTGTAGACCTGTCGGGCATTCCACCCGACTAGGATATTGATTTTGGTATTGATTTGGTGCCGGGCACTCAACCCATTTCTATTCTCCCGTATCATATGGCACCAGCTGAGTTGAAGGAATTGAAAGAGCAGCTTCGTGAACTTCTTGATAAGGGGTTTATTAGACCTAGTGTTTCGCCTTGGGGTGCACCGGTTTTGTTTGTAAATAAGAAGGATGGTACTATGCGTATGTGCATTCATTATAGGCAGTTGAACAAAGTTACAATCAAGAACAAGTATCCTTTGTCATGCATTGATGATCTATTTGACCAACTTTAGGGAGAGAGGGTGTTCTCTAAGATTAATTTGAGGTTTGGGTATCACCCGTTGAAGATTCGTGATTCGGATATTCTAAAGACAACATTCAGGACCCGTTATGGTCATTATGAGTTCTTTGTGATGTCTTTGGGCTGACCAACGCCCCAGTAACATTCATGCATCTGATGAACAGTGTATTTCAGCCTTATCTTGACTCGTTTGGCATAGTTTTCATTGATGACATCCTGGTGTACTCTCGTAGCCAGGAGGAGCATGCCTAACATTTGAGGATTGTGTTGAAGTGGCTGAAGGAGGAGAAGCTTTATGCCAAGTTCTCCAAGTGTGAGTTTTGTCTTAGTTCAACGGCGTTCTTAGGGCACGTGGTGTCCAGCCAGTGGATCCAGGTGGATCCGAAGAAGATAGAGGCAGTTCAGAGTTAGCCCAGAACGTCCTCAGCTACGGAGATTCGGAGCTTTCTCAGCTTGGCCGGTTATTATCGTCGCTTTGTGGAGTGTTTCTCGTCTATTGTATCTCCTTTGACCAAATTGACCCAAAAAGGTTCTACTTTCAGGTGGTTGGATGAGTTTGAATAGAGCTTTCAGAAGCTCAAAATTGTCTTGACCACATCTCCAGTTCTAGTTTTTCATTTAGCTTCAGGCTCTTATACATATTTACAGTGATGCTTCTCGGGTCGATATTCGGTGTGTCTTAATGAAGGACGGTAGAGTTATTGCATATGCTTCACGTCAGTTGAAGCCCCATGAGAAGAACTACCCTGTTCATGATTTGGAGTTGGCTGCCATCGTTCATGCATTGAAGATTTGGAGGCATTATCTCTACGGTGTGTCTTGTGAGATATTTACGGATCATCGGAGTCTCCAGCACTTGTTCGAACAAGAGGATCTAAATTTGAGGTAGCGGAGATAGTTGGAGCTGCTAAAGGATTATGATATCACTATTCTGTATCATCTCGGGAAGGCCAATGTGGTGGGCGATGCCTTGAGTAGGAAGGCGGTGAGTATGGGTAGCCTTGCATTCATTCCTGTTAGTGACAGACCACTTACAGTTGATGTTCAGGACTTGGCCAACCAGTTCGTGAGATTAGATGTTTCGGACCCCAGTCGGGTTCTAGCTTTTGTGATTTCTCGGTCTTCCTTATATGATCGCATCAGATAGCGCCAGTATGATGACCCTCATTTGCTTGTCCTTAAGGACATAGTTTAGCATGGTGATGCCATAGATGTTACTATTGGGGATGATGGGGTGTTGAGGATGCAGGGTCGGATTTGTGTGCCTAATGTAGATGGACTACGTGAGTTGATTCTTGAGAAGGCCCACAGTTTCCGTTATTCCATTCATCCAGGTGCCGCGAAGATGTACCGGGACTTGAGGTAGCATTATTGATGGAGGATGATGAAGAAAGATATAGTGGGGTTTGTAGCTCGTTGCATTAACTCTCAGCAGGTGAAGTATGAGCATCAGAGACCGGGTGGGCTGCTTCAGAGGCTTGAGATTCCGGAGTGAAAATGGGAGCGTATCACTATGGATTTTGTAGTTGGGCTCCCATGGACTTCGAGGAAACTCGATGCCATTTGGGTGAATGTGGATCAGCTGACCAAGTCTGCTCATTTCATTCTATTTGGGACTACTTATTCTTCGGAGCGATTGGCTGAGATTTACATCTGCGAGATTGTTCGCCTTCACGGTGTGCATGTGTCCATCATTTCAGATCGGGGCACGCAATTTACATCATAGTTTTGGAGAGCAGTGCTGCCAAAGTTGGGGAATCAGGTTGATTTGAGTACATCATTTCACCCTCAGACGGATGGGCAGTCCGACGCACTATTCAGATATTGAAGGATATGCTATGCGCTTGTGTCATTGATTTCGGGGGTCCATGGAATCAGTTTCTGGCGCTCGCGGAGTTTGCCTACAACAACAGCTACCAGTCGAGCATTCAGATGGCTCCATATGAGGCTTTGTATGGGAGATGGTGTCGATCTCTGGTGGGTTAGTTTGAGCCAGTAGGGTAGGCTATTGGGTAGTGATTTGGTTTAGTATGCCTTGGACAAGGTTAAATTGATTCAGGATCTGCTTCGCATGACATAGTCTAGACAGAAGAGTTATACCGATAGGAAGTTTCGTGATGTTGCTTTCATGGTTAGGGAGAAGGTATTTCTGAAGGTGTCACCCATCAAGGGTGTTATGAGGTTTGGGAAGAAGGGCAAGTTGAGTCCTCGGTATATTGGGCATTTTGAGGTACTTCAGAGGATTGGGGAGGTGGCTTACAAGCTTGCCTTTCCACCTAGTTTGTTGAGTGTGCATCCAGTGGTTCTTGTTTCTATGCTTAGAAAGTATGTCGGCGATCCGTCTCATATTTTGGATTTCAGGACGGTTCAGTTAGATGGTGATTTGACTTATGATGTGGAGCTGGTGGTCATTTTGGATCGGCAGGTTCACAAGTTAAGGTCAAAGGACATAACTTCAGTGAAGGTGCAGTGGAGAGGTTAGCCAGTTGAGGAGGCCACTTGGGCGACCGAGCGGGACATGCGGAACAGATATCCACACCTATTTGAGGCTTCATGTATGTTTCTAGACCTGTTCAATGACGAACGTTTATTTAAGAGGGGGAGGATGTAACGACCCTACCTGTCGTTTTGAGCGTTGTAGCCCCGTTCCCCTATGTACTGCTCATTTTGTACTTTATAGTTATGTGACTTGCCGGGATAGTCAGATCGGGTCCGAAGGGATTTCGAAATAAAATAAGACACTTAGTCTCAAGGTTTAAAGCTTAAGTTGAAATGGTTGGCCGGATGTTGATTATATGTGAACGACTCTAGAATAGAGTTTTGATGGTTCTGTTAGCTCCGTTGGGTGATTTTGGACTTAGGAGCGTGTCTGGACTGTGATTTGGAGGTTTATAGTTGAATTAAGCTTGAAATGGCGAAAGTTGGAAATTTAGAAGGATGACTAAGAGTGGATTTTTTATATCGGAGTTGGATTCCAATTTCGAAAGTTGGAGTAGGTCCGTAATGTCAAATGTTACTTTTGTGCAAATTTGGGATCAATCGTAAGTGATTTGAGAGGTTTCGGCGTCGTTCGTAGAAAATAGAATTCCTTAGTTTCAATAGGCTTGAATTTGGGTGAGATTCGTGTTTTTGATGTTGTTTAAGGTGGTTTGAGGGATCAACTAAGTTCGTATCGTGTTTTAGGACTTGATTGTATGTTTGGTTGAGGTCCCGAGGGCCTCGAGTTGATTTCGGATGGTTATCGGATCGAAACTAGACTTGGTGCATGGCTGAAGCAGGGAGTCTGATAGTGTAGTCGCACCTACGGAGCTTTGATCACAGGTGCAAGCTCGTAGGTGCAAGATGAGGAGCCCAGATGCGGCCAGGATTAGGGAGGACTTTGGTCACAGATGCGAAGATATTTCTGCACCTGTGTGGTCACATGTGCGGCGCGATGGGCGCAAAAGCGGAGGTGTGCGCAGGTGTGATGGGCAATTCCGCACCTGCGATTGCGTAGATGCGAGGGAAAGGACAGCAGAAGCGGAGGCCCAGCTCTAGCGGTTCACCACACAAGCAAAATTTTGGTCGCTTCTGCGACGCCGCAGATACAGTTTAGTGTCTGCAGAAGCAGAAATGCTGGACAAACATTTAAATTCAAGGGTTCGCCCTTTTACTTCATTTTTAACATTTCAAGCTCGGGATTGGGTGAGTTTTGAGAGGGATTTCGAAGGGATCCTTGAGGGAAGTCCCTTGTGCTAATTTTATCAATAATATTATTTCCCCATTGATTTTTCCATCTAGATTGTGTGGTTTTGAGGTGTAAATTGGGAGTTTGAGGCTAGGGAATTGGAGAGTTTGCACTACAACATTTTAGGCCATTAACCACCCCCTGTAAAGTGTGGCCTAAACTATCAACAAGTGTGGCATTTGATCAAAGGCCACACTTTTCACTTTTAGGCAACACTTTTCAGAGGGTGGTCTAAACTAGCGTAACCTTTTCCCTAACGCCACACTTTTCAAGTGTTGCTTTAGAAGCCACAATCTACACATTTCACATATGAATTGTCATTAATTAAGACTCATGCTCAAATAATTGATATAGTGCAAAATGTTACCTTTACCATAGACGACGATGGAAGGTTGAATCTGCTGGTGGATTACACTCAATCATCAACTACTGCCTACAATAATTTCAAGTTCAACATAAGAGTTAGAGTCATGGATGAAATCATTAATTTCAAATAAGAATGACATCATTCGTATATTGCACAATTTCAGGCTGTTGCGTGAAATATCATTGTATAGAAAGACCAACAATGGTTGCCGGTACATTGCACAACTAAACACAAAGAGAAAATAGATTGGAAAGAACACCAATGAACAATATACTTGACCATCAAACCGTGGATAAACATTCAAACTTACAACTAGCAGACAAGTTACAAAAGTTAAATAATCCTTAAATCAACTCTCTGTAAATAAAATTATTATCCAAAGACAATCTTGTGACTTTTAAACTGATCCACCAAAATGGACCTGAGTATTATATCTTCCAACTAATTTCAACTTTTCCTTCTTTTTTCTTATTTTCTTTTCTTTCTCTTCACCAAACATGATATGTAATAGGATCATTCTTCACAATAAAAAGGCAAAAGAAACATTACACAAAACTGAATTTTGTAGCTTTCCTGTGCTCCATAATCCTATAATCTTATTCCTCTATCATGAAAATAAATTTGGAAGTTCAGTTGAGTTTCAGAATAAGGAGAGACAATAGAGATTTACAGTCTGGGAAAAATATCGAGCTCATACAACTGAAATTAGCACCAATCATGCTTCGTCTCCCAAATCTCTAGCTTCTTCAATTCATCAAATACTCCCAAATCTAACAAACCAAAGTGCACCTTCCCAATATTAAGATTAAAGAATCTTCAAGTCAGTAGCCAAAACCTAAGATCCAACTTATACACTTAGAGCAAGAATCAACATCAGACCAATTAAATCACTAACATAGCTCGTACTATTTGTTAGGGAAAGCTTAGAATTTTAGATCTCCAAAAGCATCTGAGAAGTATTTCAATACATCTTTGAGATTGTTCGAATCCTAAAAACTCAATATTTAGGGCTTTTGAAAAAATTGTTCTGGTGTGTTCAAGCAACATCAAGATTCTTAAACAACAAGCATATCAATTCCATAAATGTAGAAATTCTGGCATGTCACTGCCCGTGTTGGTTTAATTTAGAAATAAAATAGATTAGATTTGTGTTTAACGCTTAAAAAATCCATATACCTATTGGACTAACATATAAGACTCCCAAGCAATAAAAAATACTGCATTAATGCTCATTCTTACCAAAAAATCAATGGGAGACTTATGGTTAGGGTTTGAAATATACCTTTGACCTGTTCATAGCAAACAACTGAGCAGATATTTGAGCCAGTGAGTTGATCTATATTCAGCGAAAATATGGTGGAGGGAGGAGCCGTAACATCAACAACACTCGATGGATCGAGATTCAGCGGAGGAGGATGAATAGCGTATGGCTATTCAAAATTGATTTACGGGTACACTCCTTGCTCTTTCAAAGTTGGGTAAATAGTAATGGGGGGAAATTTTTGGTGTGAAAATTTGAATGGTGGGAATTTCTATTGAAAATTTTATTGGAAAACTTTAGAGCACACTTCAAAAGTGTTGCTTTTAGGATAAAAAAATGGCATCGCTTTGTAAGTGTTATACTACAGGTGGACAAGCGTTGCTAACTGTTTTATGATTTGGCAACAATTAAAATGCGTAGCTTTTTTATTGTAAAAGCACACTTTTAAAGCATTGCCTAAACTTTGTTGCAAAAATTTCTCCTCAAAGGCCACCCTTAAAAAGCGTCCCATTAGATATTTTTGGCAATACTTTTTAAGTGTTGTCTAAATTATTGTGGCCTTAGACCAAATTTGTTGTAGTGTTGATTTGGTTATTTGGGTGGCGATTTGGTGTCGGATTTTGGTAAATTTGATATGGTTGGACTCATGGTTGAATGGGCTCTGGGTTTTAGTGACTTTTATCGGATTTTGAGATGTGGGCCCGGGGTCCGATTTATGAATTACCTTTTGAATTTGATTCGGAACTTAGTGTTTTCTTATGGAATTGATTCTCTTAGCCGGTGTTGATTGTATCGAATTGTTTATGGATAGATTCGGGACGTTCGGAGGCTGTTTCGCGAGGCAAGGACTTTCTAGTGGAGTGATTTGAGTTGCTTGAGGTAATATCGTATTTAAACTTGGTTGAGGAACCAGTTGCCTGAATTGTTGTGATAGCCACGTGCTTTTGGGTGCATACATGCGTGAGGATGATCCCACGTGCGGGCACCAAAATTTGTATATTCATATTCAGGTTGTGCTCGGGCTCCTGTAAGCCCAAAAATAAATGTTAAGCTTCGAGCTTAGATATCTAATATCTGATAACAGTTTATGTGATCTAATTGAGCCATAATGAGTCCACTTAGAGGTTTAATACCTAAACTGACTTGTTAAAGGTCTTTCATTGAAGACAACTCCCAAATTTGACTACGATAGCACACTTTGCACAAGCCTACACTTTAGCATGCTATTTACACCAGTCCAAGGATTATGAGAATCTTATTTCATTCATTATATATCAGTATACCTGCTTTATTGCTTCTATATGATATTTTGGACTGGAGCATGCGGCTAGCCGGGAGGATTATGTTATTTGCACGTGAGTTGTCCGTGCAGATTCTATTGTTAGCACGTGAGTTGTCTGTGCTGTGTGTGAAACTCGTATCTTCTTGATCATTTATCTAATTTACTTGTTCCTTTCATGTGATGACCCAAAGGGTCATCTTATAAAATAAGACTTCATTCCAGACTCATTAGCCTTAAAAAGATGAATTTTAATTACCTCAATTTGCGTGCGTAGTCAGGGCGTGAAATCGAAAAGCTTTTATGTGAAAATATGAGAAATAGTAATTTTTGGAATTTAAAACTTGGTTTTAGTTGAATTTATTCTACATTTATATTAAATGGACCCGGATTTGTGTTCCAACGATCCCGGGAGGTCCGCAGTAAAATACGGGACTTGGGCGTATACCCGGAACTAAATTCTGAGGTCCCTAGTCTTAGAAATTAATTTTTGAAAATAAATGTTTTGTTGGATTTTTAAAGAAATAAAGAAATGAATTAATGTTTGAAACCGTTGGTATCGGGCCCGTATTTTGGTTCTGGAGCCCGGTACATGTTTATTATGATGCTTACATCCTATCTGTGAAATTTGGTAAGAATAGGAGTTGATTTGACGTCCGGTTGAGAAATAGTGAAAGTTGAGTGTTCTTGAGAAAAATGATGAGTTTTGAGGTTAAATCTATAGTTTAAAATGTTATTTTCATGATTTGATCACACGAGCAAGTCTGTATGATGTTTTTAGACTTGCGTGCATGTTTGGTTTAGAGCCCATAGGGCTCGGGTGAGTTTCGGGTAGGCTTCAGGATGTTTTGAACTTGTAAAATCTGGTGTCATAGCTGTTCTGGTGTGCCCGCACCTGCGAGCCTTGGGCCGCAGGTGCGACCAAGCATGGGTTCTCCCATTTCCGCAGGTGTGGACCCTTCAGCGCAGGTGCGCGACCACAAAAACAGTAATGCAGTCGCAGGTGCGGCCCAAGCTGCCCAGCTCCTTTTCCGCAGAAGTGGAAGAACTCCCGCACGTGCGCAAGCGCAAGTGCGACCCAAGCACTGCAAGTGCAAGGGTCGGGCAGTGAGTTTATGTTAATTAGAACTCCAGCCTTTTCTTCTTATTTTTCACAAGGGTAGAAGACCTAGGGCGATTTTCTCAAGGTTTTTTCTTCCAAAATCATAGGTAAGTGTTCATTAACTATTTTCTTTCAATTAGCCATAATTTTTCATCACTTTTCAAGCAAAAATCAAGAATTTTCATGGTAAATATTGAGGGTTTGGGTAGAATTAAGGGATTTTGTAAAATGAGATTTTGACCTCAAATTGAGGTCGGGTTTCGAAACTAATTGCATATTCGGGCTCGGAGGTGTATGGGTAAACAGAATTTGGTCCGAAACCCGAGTATGGACCAAGCGGGCGCGGGGTCGGGTTTTAACCTTTTTTGAGAAAACTTAGGAAAACAATGAATTTTCAGTAAAGTTAATTCCTTTAGAATAAATTAATGATATTAAACTGATTATGATTAGATTCGAGTGGGTTAGAGGTAAATTCGAAAGGAAAAGCGGTAATTGAGCAGTGAGTGGCCTGCGAATTTGAGGTAAGTGCTTGGTTTAACCTTGACTAGAGGGAATAGGAATCCCTACTTAAATGCTATGTGAATTTACATGTGTGTGGTGTATAGGTGTGGTGACGAGTACCTATGCACCACCAAAAATTATTGTTGAACATGGTCCCTTCCCTATTTCCAATTATTTACTTCCGGACTTAATTATTTCATGATCATTGAGGTTTATATGTCTATTTGGATTCGTTAACTTATGGATAAGTATTGCTCCAAGTATTTTGGAAGTGTTGGCTATTCTCTTGGGTTTTTTATGTTACATAAGTATTGACATGTACGTCAGTGTTATGATATGAATAAAATTTACGGTTGGTTTCGTTATGAAATGATAATTGATGAAGTTTATGAGTTTTTACCGCTTATGTTTACAATTGTTGATACAAAAATGTTATGACTGGCCTAGCCTGAATTGTGAAAGTTTGTATAAATAAACTGATATGATATGTCTGGTTGGAGCGGGTTGCACGCCGCAACAAAGAGTGATAAGGGTGGACAGGTGGGATTGGGTTGCACGTCGCAACAAGAGAAATAAGCGTGATAGATATAGGGAGGAGTAATAAGGGTGGATAGGTGGCAGCGGGTTGCGCGCCGCAACAAGGAGCGATAAGGGTGAATATATATTTTTTACTGATTTTCAAAAATAAGGATTTGGAAAACTCCGATTCTATTAAAAAGGTTTTCATACTCTGATTTTTACTGTGATTTAAATTGGAATGTGGAAATTTTGAGGAGTTGGTTGTAGTTGATATCTGAAAAGAGTTACCCGAGTTGTTTTATTTACTATCGCAAGTTACTGGTTATCGAGTTTATTATTATTATTATTTCTTTCTTCTTTTATTATATATATTATTCACAGGTTATATTGTTAATTCTCCGCCGTAGCCTCGTCACTACTTCTTCGAGGTTAGGCTCGGCACTTACTCAGTACATGGGGTCGGTTGTACTGATACTACACTCTGCAATCTTTTGTGCAGATCCAGGTACTGACCAGAGTTAGGAGATATCAGTAGCTACGCATTTTGTTCGGAGATACGAGGTAGATCTATTAGCGTCCGCAGATTCCTGGAGTCTTCTCTTTACTTTATAGACGTTGTTTTATTTCTTTCAGAACATATATATTCTTTCAGCCCATTATTTGTAGCATTCTAAGTAGTTCGTGAATTGTGACACCAGACCCTTGGTATACTTATGGTTATATATATTTAGTTCGTGGTTCGGCTTAACTATTGATCTTTATTATTATTCATGGAATTATTTAGTGGAAAATATTAGATTCAGTATTTACTTTTAAATTGTTCTATTATGTGTAAGTGAAATTTAAAAGGAAATGGTTAATAAATTTCTAACATCGGCTTGCCTAGCAAGTATTATGTTAGGCGCCATCACGATTCAATGGGTTGGGAATTTGGGTCGTGACAATTTTGTATAAGAGCACTAGGTTGCATAGGTCTCACAATTCACGAACAAGCTTGATAGAGTCTGAGGGGTCGGTACGGAGACGTCTGTACTTATCTCTCAAAGGCTATGAAGTTAGGAACAAACTCGGTTTTTATTTCTACCTTGTCGTGCGATTCTTGGTATCTCAAATACTGATCGAACTCTTCTACTCTCTCGCAGATGGCGAGAACACGTGCTTCTTCTTCCGCTGACCAACAATC
>ML423149.1:0-13312 GCA_005239525.1 Nicotiana knightiana | reverse complement strand
TTTTAAAAATCCTGCTAACAGCTAATAACTATAATAAAATATGCTATGATATTGCTGCTTCTGTATTTGCATCTAGAAATCATGCTTCAGGACTCATAATCAATGTATGCATAATTAGTATATATACGGACTCCTAGGAAAACCTTAGGCCTAATACTTACCAAAATCAGTTGTCTTATGTCTTGCATGTATTAAAATGTGGTCTTTAAACCAATCATTCCTTTTCTGAAATCCTTAAGACTTTGTTGTTTGTTACCATCATTAAGTCATGCTTGCCTATAAATTGCTGAATTTTAAAAACCATTCACCCTTTTTTTTCGAAATACATACAAATCACTCTGTTATTTAAAGTCCCTGCTTTGCTTTCAAAATTACTGGTTTCTGAAATTATTCATTTACTTTTTACTAAAATTCACTTAAACTGTTGACTCCTACTCTGATTTTGAACTATTAGATTTAAAAAATCAGTCACTCCTTTCTGCAAATATCTCGGTTTATTTTTAATCATGTTCTGTCTTCAAACTACTCTGTTTATTCCTTCTTTATTACTGATTTACTTTTCAAAATATTCCCTTTGCTAAAAAACTCGTTGAAAGCCGCTGTTTTAACACACAAATCTCCTATTTTAAGTTCTGACCTTGAGACCCTTATTGTGTTTGAGACGTGATATTTATGTGTTTATTTGGAGGGATATATGAGCCCCTAACTGCCTATGTGAACCCTTTATGTGCAAGTCCTAAATGTTTTCTACTTGTCGCCTAGAGTTTATCCTTTGAAACTTAAGGGTTCAGTCTGGTACCCACCTTGCAGGATTAGTAATCCTAAACACCCTCCAGGACTTATAGAATGAGACGGGTAATAGAACGCAATAAGCTTTCGTGACCAACACGTGCTTCTAACCTCTACGGGGTGGGAAGGGTAGAATACGGATATGATGACCGGTGCGCTAATAGGACGTGTAGCCCCTCTTCGAGGAGTGATTACCGAATATTGCATTGATGTGATCCGTATTACTTTAGACCTAGGACAAATCTTTTCAAATGTTCTTAGCCTGATGTTTTCCCAAAAACCTTTTAAAGATTTTCATACTTGTTTGAAATCCCCTATTATATGAACCTTATTTGCTATTTGTTTACCGTCCAAATTCACAAAAATTCTTGGCTGGGATCCACAATTATGGATCTTGAGGGGTGCCTAACACCTTCCCCTTAGGATAACTTCAAGACCTTACCCAATCTCTGGTAATGCAAACTAGTTCATGAGCTATCTACTCTAGGTTCCCTAATGCACCACAAAATCGTTAGGTGGTGACTCTTCCTTAAACCTCTTCCTTTAAGGAGTTGTCCAGAATTTCATAAACCCGATCTCTCCGCACCTGACCCGTGCGAGGAAAAAGGGGGGCGCGATCGTTGTCCAGATCGTTATTGATCGAGAGGAATATGTTAATTTTATCAGTGCTATGGCTTCTTTGACTGCATGGGGTCACCGTATTAAGAAGAAGTATGGCATAAAACAGTTGGCAGAGATCGTGAGGTTCGGTGGTTTAGCACTAGATAATTGTTGATAGCGAAGGCAACTAGAGAAAGATAATCTTCGGAGAGCTTGAAGTCGTGGCGATCTGCTGGTTTGAGAGCTACAAAGAATGATCCTGGAATGAGGCTAGGCGGTGGTTCCATTTCTAGGAGGCCAGGTGTAAGAAGCGGAAGTCGAGCATTCGCAAATGGGGGAATGACAACACAGCTTGGAACTTGAAGGTATTTGTCACGCATTATGGGTGTCCATGAGGGGCAGACGGACTAATAAGTTAGTAAATGTAGCAAGGCATAGGATGGGGTATTGAAGTCACAGAGAGCGTGCATTTCAGCATCGCTGGGAGGTGTCAGCAGGTGATTTCTATAGGTGGGTTGTCTTCTGGGGATATGTTAGCAATGGCGGGGATGGAAGGTTCTGCGAGGGGTCCTAGTTTCTAGTCGATAGGATATAGAAGGTGTGAATATTACTAGCGAATTCGAGTCTTTAGGGATTGCTAGCAAAGGAATTTGGAAGATTTGGACAGATAGGCTGAGCAAGATCGTGTTATCAGCGGAGGAAGGATCTCACCAGGGTCTAGAGTGGTGCAAGGAGTAGCTTCGGGTTAAGTGGGGGATTCCCACCATATGCGGTTGAGTTGTAGGATTGTCTTCGCATAGGGTTGAGGATTGTCGGCATGTAGGCAAGTTATCTCAGCTAAGGAAAAAGGAGTAAAATGGTAATTTTGCATGGGATTTGATGAATATGTGCAAAGGTTGGCCCTGTCGGATCAGGGATAGGCTTTGGAGGATTCAGAATTTATGTTTAAGGCATGGACGAGTTGTAAGGATAATGACCCAGTCACGTGTTTCATCGAAAAAGGTGTTCCTGTGCTAGGAGAGCCTTGGAGTTGATTGTATTCGGGGCCAGTCAGAGTGGGTGACTCTCAATAGCGCTCCTAGTGAGTTCAAAAGTTAAGAATGCAGCAATTAAAGATTTCAGGCAGCAATATGATCGAGAATCGAGCTTTTGCAAAATAACTTCTGATAAAGAGGAGGACGGTTGGAATGTTCTATGATATGTCCCAGCATGCATGATAATATTGGAGGAGTGAGAGAAATAGACTCCGGATTGAAGAAAAGATTTTCAGAAGGGTATGAGACGGGTAGCAGGATTTGGGCAGCATAGTCTCATGAATCAAGGTCACTCGGGATGAGTGAGGGTTGAGTTTGCTATGGGTTAAAGGAAGTTGTTATTGTTCCTGAGGCAACTAATGATGATTAAAAGAAGATAGATAGATTAGTCATGGTTGAAATGGCACATTTGCGGCAGTGATTAGTTTCTTTGATATGATTTAGTCATGCATGTGGTTATGCCGGTGTGTGCAGGGCTTGTCAGCCGTCCTAGAGGAATTTATGTGGGAGCACTTGAGTGCTATGGCCTGTCAGGTATAGGCGGATCCCGGGAGGGTTATGGTGGTATAGACTACCACTTAAGATTTGCATGATTGGGTGATTATGGGAATTCACTCGTGTGATGAGATGGTACTCTTGATTTGAGTTAAGTAAAAAGTTTCTATATGATGAAGTGTTGACCCTATTGGTGATTCAAAAGTTATGATGTAATCCTTGCGCTACCTCATGTTGCTATGTTAAGTGCGGGAAGTAGTATGTACCTGGGAGTAAGAATCGAGACTAAGGTCCGATGTTTATAAGGATTTCATGAGCTTGGAAGAGCAAGACAAAGTGATTCGAAAGTTCAGTGTAAGCATGTATTATCTTCAGTGTCACCTGAGAATGATATTCGGTGGAATAGGATTTTTACCCTGGTCATTGGTTCTTGATGTCTTTTGCGGCCTTAGTGCCNCGGTGGAAGAGGCTTTGTACCCTGGTCATTGGTTCTTGATGTGTTTTGCGGCCTTAGTGCGGCCGGTGTTATGGATGTGCAGACTTGTTGCCTTGTGTGGAAGGTCGTGGAAGCATGACCGCGAAATGATCGTATAAGTGTGACATGTAGTCACTTGATGAATTTCAGATTTGGACTGAGTATAAAGAAGTGCAATATTGCTTAATTGAGAATTTACGACTGTAGGGCGTTCAATTCAGTTGATTATGGATTATGGGGTGTTAGTCCCGGTAGTGATGGTTGTTCGCGGGTATTATGAGAAAGAGTGGGTTAATGTGGACCCAGGTAAAAGTTAATAGCTAAGTTTTGTGCGAGCGAGGTGGCTCGGTGTTTGTGGATAGATTTAAATATGATTATGGGCTCCGTAAGAGCCAAGCATGTTCCTTTCAGTAGAGAATTTTTCATGGAAGGGTATTAGAATATTGGGTGTTATTACGTCTTCGTCGAATTCATGGGTTATTGTGATTGTGCCATGTGAGTTGTGAAACGGCTTTGATAATTTCTTATGTGTTGAGGTCCCGTATAGCAGGGATGTTATGTGAGCAGGATAACTCTTGAGAACCAGAGTATATGTATATATATATCGCACCTCAGTTGTCCTTGAATTTTGTAGCCTATGGCTCTATCAGTTTTCTCATTAATTCATAATTGTGAGCAAATTAGCTCCATATATATATCTTCTTATGTAAAGTTTATATGCGAATCGGGTTACACGCCGCAACAGTGTGATGATGAGAATAGTTAATATANGCAACAGTGTGATGATGAGAACAGTTAATATGTATTTATTTTCTTGTGTTTTATTTCCTATTTTCTGGTAAGAATTTATATTAGTTGAGTGAGCTGAATAGTTCCGTCCTGTGTCGTTTCTTATTATCATGTTCGAGTTATAGCCTATTGGGCGACGCGGTATCATGTAAGGCTATTAGCCATGTGGGGTGACTTGCTGTCTAAGCAGTTCGTACTGGATAAGACGAGATTATCGGACCAAGGATCAGTATGATAAGGTTATGTGAAGTGTATATTAAAGAGCAAGTACCATCATTCAGGTTCATATGAAAGTGACGATTCTAGTCAAGATGAGGTATTAAAGGATTTGTTAACTCTGCAGTTGAGTGTGAATTTCTGCGCATTCCCTCCATTGTGTTTGTATCGCCATNTATAAGTGTGACATGTAGTCACTTGATGAATTTCAGATTTGGACTGAGTATAAAGAAGTGCAATATTGCTTAATTGAGAATTTACGACTGTAGGGCGTTCAATTCAGTTGATTATGGATTATGGGGTGTTAGTCCCGGTAGTGATGGTTGTTCGCGGGTATTATGAGAAAGAGTGGGTTAATGTGGACCCAGGTAAAAGTTAATAGCTAAGTTTTGTGCGAGCGAGGTGGCTCGGTGTTTGTGGATAGATTTAAATATGATTATGGGCTCCGTAAGAGCCAAGCATGTTCCTTTCAGTAGAGAATTTTTCATGGAAGGGTATTAGAATATTGGGTGTTATTACGTCTTCGTCGAATTCATGGGTTATTGTGATTGTGCCATGTGAGTTGTGAAACGGCTTTGATAATTTCTTATGTGTTGAGGTCCCGTATAGCAGGGATGTTATGTGAGCAGGATAACTCTTGAGAACCAGAGTATATGTATATATATATCGCACCTCAGTTGTCCTTGAATTTTGTAGCCTATGGCTCTATCAGTTTTCTCATTAATTCATAATTGTGAGCAAATTAGCTCCATATATATATCTTCTTATGTAAAGTTTATATGCGAATCGGGTTACACGCCGCAACAGTGTGATGATGAGAATAGTTAATATATATTTATTTTCTTGTGTTTTATTTCCTATTTTCTGGTAAGAATTTATATTAGTTGAGTGAGCTGAATAGTTCCGTCCTGTGTCGTTTCTTATTATCATGTTCGAGTTATAGCCTATTGGGCGACGCGGTATCATGTAAGGCTATTAGCCATGTGGGGTGACTTGCTGTCTAAGCAGTTCGTACTGGATAAGACGAGATTATCGGACCAAGGATCAGTATGATAAGGTTATGTGAAGTGTATATTAAAGAGCAAGTACCATCATTCAGGTTCATATGAAAGTGACGATTCTAGTCAAGATGAGGTATTAAAGGATTTGTTAACTCTGCAGTTGAGTGTGAATTTCTGCGCATTCCCTCCATTGTGTTTGTATCGCCATCAATATAGCAGGATGTCTGTATAATTGTTATGAGGTGCATCAGGAGCATCAGATTTGTGGGCCTTGGCTAATAAGATTCAAGGAGCGTCGTTGTGGTCAGACGATGAGTTATGCGGTGCATGGTGCCGATTCAGCAAGGGTTTGCAGTTATGACCTGGTATATCGTGTGATAGTTGATGCAGTGCTTATATATATTGAAACTAGGCCTGTCTAGAGAAATTTCAGGTATTTGAATGAATTCTGAGCTTATTATATGGATAAAAGAGAAATCTCCAGATTTGATCAGGTTATTGTGCTCGACTAGGTTGTGGTAGCACAGGTAGGTGCTCGAGATGTTAACAGTGATTTCGGGTAACTCTAGAGTAGTTCTTAGCACGTTCGAGGATGGACGTCGTTTTAAGTGGGGGAGAATGTAACGACCCGACCGGTCGTTTTGAGTTCTAGCGCGTCATTCAGCGGTTTGAAGTTGTGAGAAACTTTGTTTCAGGTATTATGACCCGTGGGCGTGGTCGGAATTGAACTCCAGGAAGTTTAGAATTGATTTGGAAAGAAAATTCTCATTTCAGAAGCCTTAAGTTGGAGAAATCGACTAAGATTGGAATTTTGAGTAAACGATCTCCGAATCAGGATTTGAAGGTCCAGCAGGTTCGTATGATGATTTCAGACTTGGGTGTATGTCCGGATTGGGTTTTGGATAACCCGGGAGCGTTTTGGCGTTTATTGTGGAAGTTAGCATTTTAGAATGATTTCATAAATTTGGGCTTGAAGTGCATATCAGTGAGGTTCATGTCCGTTTGGGATTCCGAGTCTGGGAATAGCTCCGTATGGTGATTCTAGAATTGGGAGGGCGATCATAAGTGAATTTGGATGTCCGTAGGTCATTTTGGAGTCATTTGGCTAAAGATAGAAATTTGAAGGTTTTTGGGAAATCCGACCGGAAGTGGAAGTTATGATATCGATGTCGGAATGCGATTACGGAAGTTAGAGCAGGTCTGTAATGTTGAAATTGACTTGTGTGTAAAATTTGAGGTCAATCGGACGCGGTTTGATAGGTTTCGGCATCGGTTGAAGAAGTTTGAAATTCTAAGTTCTTAAAGAAATGGATTTGAGTGCTAATCGTGATTTAGGCGTTGATTGATGTGATTTGAGGGCTCGAGCAAGTCCGTGTCATGGTTTGGGACCGATTGGTGTAATTAGACGGGGTCTCGGGGGCCTCGGGTGGATTCCGGGTGGTTAACAGATAAAAGATGAAGTTGGAAAAGGCCTGGTTTTGCTGTCATCTGGTGTGATCCGCACCTGCGAGGTTTTGGCTGCAGGTGCGAGTGTGGCTTGGCTTGGCTGGGAACTACTGGTGCGACGGATTTTCTGCACCTGCGAAGCCGCAGGTGCGGGCACTGGGGGCACATGTGCGACTTGGCTGGAGTTGAGGGAAACCGCAGGCGCGAGTTGTTTGGTCGCACCTGCGAGATCGCAGGTGCAGAGGAAGGACTGCAGGTGTGAAAAATGTCTGGGCAGAATGTTTTAAAAATCGAGTTTGTGCCTTTTGTCTCTCATTATTCATTTGGGATAGGCGATTTTGGAGAGCTTTTCAAGGGGGATTTCACCAAGCATCAAGAGGTAAGTTGTTTCTACTTGTTTCAAAGGTTAAATAAGGGATTATTACATAGATTTGGTAGTGGAAATTGAGGAAAAATTGGGAAATATTGAAGAAACCTAGAATTTTTGGGTTTTAGCCAAAATTAGGTATGAAATGTAGAGTAAATTATTTATTTCAGTTAGTAAGGCTATGGGTAGAATGTACCTTCGAGAAATTTCCGATTCTGGGCACGTGGGGCCGAGGGAATTTTGGTCATTTCACTGAGCGGGGTTGGGAAAATATATAATTTGAACTTGTTGTAGGTATTAAGATGAATTTTCATTGCCTTGTCATTTATGTGGTAGTTTCGAAGCGTTATGCGTCCGTTGGAGTCATCGGAAGGGCTTGGAAGCCGGTGTTGGAATTTCAGAGCAAGGTAAGTCTCCTTTCTAACTTTGTGAGGGGGAATCGTCTCCTTAGGTGACTTAATTCACTACATGCTACTATCTTCAGGGGATACGTACGAACGAGGTGACGGGAGTCCGTGCGTAGCTACTATTATGCCATGTCCGGGTAGCCTAGGACCCACTAGCAGGCTTTGTCCGTGTACCTGTAACCCTGCCTGCATCATTGAACTGCCAATATGACTGAAAACGTAATTTAATGTTTAAAAGAAAGCTAGAGTTCATATTGTTAACCTTCTAAAAAGAGAATTTGTTTCCGTTGTGAATATATGGGTTCCTGGACTAGGTTGTATGGAGGAATACATTAAACATGACAAATGAGTTTCAAAACCTATATTTCATACTTCTTTTTAATAAAGATTTTACCACTTTTCTGAGAAAAATGGTTTTCTTGATAAAATATGAATTCATTATGTGGATATGTGTAACTTTGGGTGCCTGAGTCGCTTGAGTGATTTTCGAGCAAGAAGACCCTGTATTGTGTATGTATTCTTATGAGCACCTGAGTCGCATGTATGATTGGCGAGCAGGCTAGACGTATTGTGTTAACCGCGTCGCATGACCGATTCGCGAACGGGGAAGATAGATGCATCTATGGTTCGAGTCGGTCGACCCCTCGGCAGTGCACAATTTTTTATTGTTGGTCCGTGCCGTTCGACCCTCGGCATTTCTTGTGCATGATATTTGCTGCGTAGTTGCTATGAGATTTGCCTGATTATTGGCCTGAAATGTTAAATGTCGATTGAAATGAAAAAGACTTAAAGTTATTAAAAAGACTTTTGGAAGAAGTTGTTCCGTCCGTTGATTTATTATTATTTGATTAAATCACCATGTTGATTATGACGACGATATAAAGTGTTAAATGTGAACGAAACGTAAGGATGTCTAAATCCTGTTTTATTAACTGCCTATGATAAAACCCATGCTTAGCGTCACTCTTAAATATTTTAAATGGACCTTTAGTAAGTGTCTAAATTGACCTCTCGTCACTACCTCTCTGAGGTTAGGCGGACAACTTACAGAGTATACGTTATTTTTGTACTCATACTACACTTGCTATGCATTTTATTGCACAGGTACTTACAAAGCAAATGTGGAGGATTCGGAGACTAAGGCGAGCTGCATCTTCCGGAGGCGATCCGTAGCTGACAGAGTCACCTTCATACTGTATCTATTTCATTTTAAATTTCCTCGTCCAGTTGTATTTCGGACAGGCTTTGTAATGATTGTATAAATTCTTAGAAATAGCTCATGTACTTATGACACCGGGTTCTGGGATATGTATTGGGATAATTGTTTAAGTGAAAATCTTAGAACACTGTTTTTAAATAACAGAATTTATTTGCTGTAATATTTAATTTACGAAAATTTATTTACTTGATTATGAAATGCAAGAAAAGGTAACGGTTTGAAAATGTGAAAACATGAATGTATTCAATTAATTAAGGATTTGGCTTGCCTGACAGTGGTGTATGGCGCCATCACGACCTATTGATTTTGGGTGGTGACAAAAACCCTCAAAGAATCGCCCAAAACCGAGTTCTACTGTAAGATGTGCTCCGCGATCGCGGAGAATCTTACGCGATCGCGTGTAAGGGGCAGGCTGGATTCTGCGATCGCGGATGGAGTTATGCGAACGCGGTGAAGAAATTTTAGGCGACTAGTAGGGACACATCACGATCGCGAAAGAATTACTGCGATCATGATCAAGGAAATGGGAAGGGAAAAAATGACACTACGCGATCGCGGCTTGGGCCACGCGATCGCAAAAGAGGGCAACAAACACCAGAAAGAATAGTTCAAAAATGGAAGAAAATGGCCTGAAACTCATCCGAAATTCACCCGAGGCCCCCGGGACTCAAAACCAAATACAGACACAACCTCAAAAACATCCTACGAACTTATTCGAGTAATCAAAACACCAAAATAACATCATAAACATCGGATTAAACATCCAAATCCATAAAAATTCTCAAAACTTCTTAAACATCAAATTTTGCATTTAAGGTCCGATTCACGCCAAACTAAGTCCGTTTCTTACCAAATTTCACAGATAACACATATACGTCATATCGAACCTGTACCGAGCTTCGGAACCATGATACGGGCCCGATATCACAGGTTTCACCTCAAATTTCATATTCAAAAACCTTTATGTTTTTCAGAAAACAATTTTCTTTAAAAATTAATTTCTCGGACTTGGGACCTCGGAATTCGATTCCGGGCATACGCCCAAGTCCAATATTTTCTTACGGACCCTCCGGGACCGTCAAATCATGGGTCTGAGTCCGTTTACCAAAAACGTTGATCAAAGTCAACTTTATTCAAATTTCTAATAAAAAATTATCATTTTTATCACTTTTTCATATAAAGGCTTCCCGACTACACTCTCGGGCTGCGCACGTAAATCAAGGTGAGATAGAAGGAGGTTTTCACGACCTCAAAACACAAAATTAGCTAGAAATATACGAGATGACCTTTTGGGTCATCACAATCTCCCCCTCTTAAACAAACGTTCGTCCTCAAACCAGCCAAGATTCACCTTGAACTCATCCAATCACCGATGGCGCACTTCCAACACACACCCTCGGGTGATCCCACGTCACCCCAACCTATATAACCCTGATGACATCATCACAACTGCAATATAGACTTCTCATCACCATCGATAAGCCTTATACCTCATTTCCTGACCTTCTACTCATTTCCAAAAGACCCGATTCTAAATCCATATCTGGCATTAGCTTCAACTAGCTGCATCAAGTCAGGTCTACGCCCATAAGGCATGACCAAACAACATAGCGCATCACAATGCTCAATAGCACTTTTGATCACAAAAACTGCCCGAAATTAACTCAACATTGGCAATTAGTTCCACTTATGGAAGAACTCTGTGTCCAAACCCTATAATACGGATAATGATGCAATGAACACGAAAAATTCATTATTAAACACCCGAATCACCAAGCCACAACTAACACCACCGAGCACACATCTCGCAAATTAAACTAAGGAAAACACATAACGAAATGGTTGAATATGAAAATAGAAGCATACAAAGGAACTATCAAACAAGCCCACATGCATAACTCTCCATAAATACTAACTTACCAAAAGCAATATAACAAGGAAGAAGCAAAGCATATGAAAAAATCACAAGGATTCCATCCTAATACAATTCCACCGTGGTACTCAGCCCGGTATATACATATCAAATCACAAAGAATCACGAGTGTCTCGCCCTCAACTCTATGTCACATGCCAAATACATATCATACCAATTGAAATCTCCCGCTAATTCATCTCAGCTAACGAAATCACAGCGCTCACTTAACTCACATCTCAGTGGAGTATCAAATCACATCTTGTAAACAAAATACTTAGGAAAAATGACATAAATCTCACAATGATGAACAAAAAGGACTCACTTATATTCTCACCACTATCAATGATGAATAAAACAATGATAGACATGGCTACTGCTCATAAAATATCCCAATAGGAGCAAACACGAAAATAGAGTGCCAAGCATAAAACTTACTCATAAATAAGCAACAAATAAGGGAAACTCGTCCCGATCGACAGATGTATGGTAAAATACAATGGTACCCCACTTTAGCACATCAAGACATACCTGGGTGATAATATTTGGCACAACGGCCTCTAGCCCACTATATGCAACACATCAATGGGTCAGGCCTCCCCCTCTTGGGCGCCCTCTACCCACCTGAATACCCTACTATAACAATCCTACCTGAATCCTTGAACAATCTCTCACCCTATAGGTAACATCTCCACACTGAAAACAATCTCTCTGCTGATGTGTCTATGGAAAACATAGAATACAGATCCTCTGAGACCCATGAGTACCTGAAAAGCCCCCCCATGCGAAGCTGGTAATGCAAACTGAATTGGTTGACCCAAAATTCTCTACCATGACGTACCTTGGTTCCATAATAAGGAACAGTAGATTACTCCGGTCCACGAGGCATCCTCGCCTCCCGAAACTCTCTTTCTTGATCTCGTCTGACTTCTCGCTCCCGGTCCCACATGCTCCTTAACAGGCGAGCGATCCCCACTACCTGCTGAAACGAGGCATCCTACTCTAACTCTCGAGTCTCGCTAAATCGAATATCATGTCTGAATCTCCCAAGTGACTCTAAAGACTCATCTCCTAACTGAAGCAACCAAGCGAAGTGCATGTCTAGCCAACTCACCGAATCTAACGACATACTCCAATAGTTACATGGCACCCTGAGGCAACTGTTCAAACTCCGCGCGCCGAATATTCCAAGGATTTGAGGTGCAACTTCCCTCAAAACATCTTCGAAAACTGAATCCATGCCATTGAAGCTAACTCAACCAGGTTACCCCAACTCATATGTCGCCACCACTGATCAACCCATTACTCTGAACCTGAGACGTGACAAAAACAATCCCGCCCGTCTCCACAACACCCGAAATGCCAAGAATATAGTGACACTCCCCCAGGAAACCCGAGGCACCATCTGTCGCCAATCAACTAAAAAATAGAAGGGTGGTACTTCCTGTACCCCTCAAGTCCAAGGCATTCTTCCTCTGATGATACTGTCCTAATCACGGGCTAAACTGAAACCACATGACGTGCTGCCATGACAACTGGAATCTGGCCAATATGATCTCATTGCTCTGGAGGATAGACAGTGGGAGTCTGAACTCCTCCCCTGATCCGTGTAATAGCCGGTGAACTAGAATCAATCTCGCCCGAGTCAATGTACCAATTATTCTCAAAACTATTCCCAGGCCTCCTGAAGTCCAGGGTAGCAACCGGCACCCCCAATACATGTCCCCCAACTAGAACTTCCGGCGACTCCTCAACGGCTGCTCCGGTAGGCATCTTAACTGTGGAACGTGCTCCTTCTCGGCCTCTGTCTCTGACCCTTGCGACGTTTGCTTCAGGTAACATCATCAGGAACCTATCCTCACCACCGGTGAGAGAATGGAACGATAATTTAAACCTTAAAGATCAATGAACTCGCACGTCGGGAATGGAAGAAGTGAAATTGTCCGAATAGTTTAGTACCTGTTGGTTGAATTCCCAATGCACACGCAAGTGTACGTGGTCGAAAAGTAATATAGGATTTTAAGTCCAGATATCGTACCCACAGAGACTTGTGTAAACTACTTGCTAAATCACTCTAATCGTTATTTAAGCAAGCCAATATAAAATCAATGATGTACTATTTTATACTAACATTCTATGAAATAACTAATTATCAAGTGACAAGAACTATTGTGATGTATTCAGTAGAGACAAATATTCCAGGGTTGTGATCTATTCACCACTCGTATTGCATTCTAATTAACTCTCCCTTTCATATAATTTACTCATGGTTGCTAATTAATCGATAAACNGCTCTCATAGCCTTCTCCCGAAGCACTACTCGCCTATTCTCAATAGATTAACGCCTATATTCCTATGAGATTAATCTATTAGAACGCATTAAGATTACGGTGTTTAATTAAGTATGGTGACTAGGTATATTCCTATCCTAACCACAAATCCACTCCCCTGAAGGGTTAAGATCATGCTCTCTTCAATTGTTCTCTAATCTATATACGACTTTCCCAAGCATAACATAGATAGTCTATAGAACCTAATTGATGGCCAAACAATTAAGCAATT
>ML423148.1:106585-135271 GCA_005239525.1 Nicotiana knightiana | reverse complement strand
ATTGACTGGTATGGCGGGCCCCTGTCCCGACCTTTTTGATTTTTATGTACTCTTAGAGGCTTGTAGACAAATGTCAAGTATATGGATACTTGTATGGCCTTGTCGGCCTATGTTTGAATTTACAAATGGTCATGTCAGCCTTATAGGCGCGTATGTCACATGTATAAGCTTCTATATCATGTTAGGTCATCCTATGTCTAGCATTCCCTTATGTTTTATTTCTATTATGNTTACAAGCCCAAACCTCTGTTGAGCATCCGAAATTAATCCCGAGTCCCTCAGGACCCCATTCAAAAATGCGCGTATGTCACATGTATAAGCTTCTATATCATGTTAGGTCATCCTATGTCTAGAATTCCCTTATGTTTTATTTCTATTATGTCATGATGACCATTTTGGAACATTTACCCGTGGTAGTATGATAAGAAAGATATGTTATGTTGGTACTCGGTTGAGTAAGGTACCAGGTTCCCGTCGCGGCCCATAGGTTGGGTCGTGACAAAAAGTGGTATCAGAGCAGTTCTGTCCTAGGGATGTCTACAAGCCGTGTCTGGTAGTGTCTTGTTTATGGGTGTGTTGTGCACCACACTTATGCGTAGGAGGCTACAGGGCATTTAGGAATGTCACTCTTTATTCTTACTCTAGATCGTGTGGTAGAGCTCAGTCGTAAGAAATCAATGTCCTAAATTCTATCTTATTCATAATACGACGATGCCTACATCTAGAAAGACGATCGGTAAGAGGTTGCATGTGGCTGTGAATTAGTTGAGTCAGAGGAACTCGATTTTGCACAATGCTTATGATGAGTAAATATAAGGTATTCAGTAGATCATGTGTGTACTAAGACGGGTAAGCCTCTTGATACGGAGCCCTAAGGAAAATAAAATGTATCCACCCTATGGTGAAAGGCAATGAGAGATTCAGAAGATAGATACAAGTTTCAACAAGTAAAAGAAATACGATGAAGAAGGGTATGAGGTGGAAAGTTAAAGAATATTGTATGTATTTACGATTCAAGCAGAGAAATACAAGCATTTTGAATTACCTACAATTGTAACAGAGGTATGTACAATTGGCCACACCCACCTCAGTTATGCCCCATGGGAGCCAACATATACAGTTAAGAGAAGAAAGGGATATCAGGATCGAGTTAGGGTTGAAGTAACCCAAAAAATGGTGGATGATTATTATCATTAGCTAACATTTCAAAAAGATAGTGCAAATGTGGTAATAGATCTCCTTGCGAAACATCCAGATGGTGCACTTTATAATAGAACAGTCAGATATGAATACTAGAATGTTGAGAAATTTTAGAAGATATGCAGTGGAATCCTAGAAGGGATATATATTCATCATAGTATGACTCCTACCCTAGTAAAAAAAGGAGAGAGAGAATGTTAGGCGTCCCAAAGAACCAGTGAGATGAAGCAGGGGGAGCTAAAAGTTAAGGAACATTTTGTTGGAGTTTTCAGAATAAAGTGATAGACATAAATGTTAGCATGGAANAAAAGATAGTGCAAACGTGGTAATAGATCTCCTTGCGAGACATCCAGATGGTGCACTTTATAATAGAACAGTCAGATATGAATACTAGAATGTTGAGAAATTTTAGAAGATATGCAGTGGAATCCTAGAAGGGATATATATTCATCATAGTATGACTCCTACCCTAGTAAAAAAAGGAGAGAGAGAATGTTAGGCGTCCCAAAGAACCAGTGAGATGAAGCAGGGGGAGCTAAAAGTTAAGGAACATTTTGTTGGAGTTTTCAGAATAAAGTGATAGACATAAATGTTAGCATGGAAAAAAAGAAGAGAGTTAATAAAGCATTATGAGTAAAATGTGATACGTGGATGAAAACGGAAGAAAAAAAATGACAATATTACGGAATATAGTCAAGGGAAGGAAAAGATGAGAGGTAACAGTCCTTGAGGCAACAAAAGAGCATAGGTCTTAAAGTCACAACCTCATTTCAAGAAATAATTTCGTGACTCTAACGTGATTGCTAAAGGGAAAATTTAGACCCCAGAGTAATAGAAATAAGTATGGGCTGGTGAACAAGAAAAACAAAACATGAATTAAGGATCGAGGGAATTGGTAATAGTCGGCATCGTGAGAATTTCAGAGATCGTGTTTGGACAATAATAGAATGGACAATATAAGAATAACCTTTAAAGGTCATTCAAGAAGACGCTTTCCTAAAGCAATCACTATGAGCAGAGTTAAGCTTAAGGAACTAAATGTGCCAGTTACACCAGGTGTCACCCTTGTGCGTAAGAAATTCAATTATCCTTGGTGTAGAAGGGTTACCACAAGGCAAGTAATATCTCAGTTAAGATGTGAATGCCAAAGATGAAGAGGTAAATATCGAATGGTAAAGGAAGAATGTGGTAAAAAGGTGAAAGGAATGAGATTGCATTTATTCAGATCTTACAGATATAATATGACTGCAAAACATTATGCAAGCATGATGTTGGGGAGAATCAATAAGGGTTTTGCACTCGATGATATTGTTAAATAAATGGGAATGAACACTTGATAATAAGGATCCCGTACGAGACGTAAGTTAAGGAAAAGGGCATAACCTAAGAGGCGTTACATAAAATACAGTTATGAGAGTGGACCAACGTGTAGTTTGTAGTTAATTCAGAAAGAGCCTAGTTATAGCTAAACAAGAGGTCATAGATAAATCAAAATATCGTGCAAGATAAACGTAGTGAAACCCACCATAGGGAATTCAGTCTCGCAGATATGATGCCATTGTGATCCTTGAGTAATATTAAGAAAGGATATTGGGTAGTTAAAGGTACCGTATAAGTGTTGCGGAAATAAAAGGAAGTGCCACTAGGGAGATAGTCAAATTTTACTTCAGAAGCAACCTTACGAGACCAAGGATGTGGATGTAAGGAACTAAGGATAATAATATGTGAGTAAGAACATCAAAAATTCCTTTTGGTATATGATGTAATAAGCTCTCATCTTTACAAGAGCCGCAGGGTATCCACTATGTGGTACAACGATAGACTAGCTGAGGAAATAAGGAAGAAGGCTTCTATCAATCATGCACTAGGTAGGACCCTCCACTCTAATTGGTATATCATGAAAAAAGAAAGCCATTTGTACCAGGCGCACTGCGCTCTCCCTTTCCCAGATGTTTTCCTTTCTAAGTCAAGTAATGGTTACCCACTGAAGACTGGAGCTTCGTATCATGTTGACGAAAGCCCCCGAACTGAGGGTTCGTTCAGTAGAAGGGACGACTTTGTCTCCCCGGAAGACGAATAGCCCCGATTTTAGTTTTAAATTAGTTTAAGTTAGTCCATATTTTGACTTTTTATTGACTCACATAAGCATAGTGACCTAAAGAAGAAATGGTCTTATGACAACTTTCTCACTACAATATTGTTTACACTCCATAAGCAAGTGGAACCTATCCTGGATAATGAACGTGAAGAATAAATAATCAAGCGCTGATAATTGAGATCATATGAGATACATGGAACTCCTGTATTCATGGGCATTAAGATATGCCAAGTATCCATACAACAAGTGGCAGAACAGCCAGGAAAAGTAATTGCTTACATTTAAAGGCGACTAGAAAAGCATGAAAGGAAATATATGGTGCTAGCATGTTAAAAGGAAGGGTGCGAGTAGTATAAATAGATATGCATAGGTCGCAAGCTAAATAATGATAGAGCAATAAGGTTTTCGCTAGACAACAGTAAGTATAATAAAAGGTGAGTGAGAAGGTGACGATAATAGGTAAATCCTCGGGATTTAACCCACCACAACAAGAGAATGATGGTTTCCATAAAGTTATAAAAAGCTCAGTATAGAATGAGTGAACTCAAAGGAGTTTAAAATTAGGAGCATTTAGAAGAGATGGAATGCTACCCTGGTAGTAAAGTAAGGGTGTAACTGTGATAAATGATAAGAGGATGACGTTTAGGCCTTTGATTGAGTAATGATTTTGAGAACAAGGATTTCATGAACTGCACAGGATTAGAATACCCTCATAGGATGAATCACATTGGGATGCTATGATATACAACTATTGGATTATAGTATCATCCCTAAGTGGATTAGGAAAATCACTTCAGATGTTCCCCGATGAGACGTAAGCCCTAGTGACAATTTATTACATGAGAGAATTCAAGTTATCAATAGTAGATTATGGATCAACATTAAGGTGAATTAACAATTGATGGATAAAAGTTCCAAAGTATGAGATGAGATAGGCTGTCATTCTTAAGATGAACGATAATAAGGAAGCATTAAATGGCTTAGATTTATATATATAGGATAAGCGGTGAGAGAGTGACCTAGAGTTGGGTGGAAAGCCTCCATAATAATAAACCGAAGTAAGAGTTATGGTATAATATGGCCTATCTAGTTGTGGTAAAGCCATAAACATATATAACTGAGGTCATGAAACAAGATATAACAATAGTCGTAAGTTCAACAATGTACCAGGAAAAGAAGTTTAGTACACCTATAGATGCCAGAGGGACAACTTGTCATAGTACTATATATGTTCACAAAGTGAAGCCTAGAGATCGGTTATAAGCTAACGGAAAAAAGAGATAAGATTCGCATTGGCGCACATCCAAGGTTAGAACCGTACAGGCTGTGTGAAAGAAGGTAGAAACAGTTACAAGATTTGAAGAATTTCGACCACAAGTTGAGAAAGAGGCCTAAAGGGGGGAATGCCCTAGCCTTTGGAATTATTCACCGAACAACTCCCTAGATGGAAAATACAATATTAAAGTATTCGTAAGAGCTATTTCTTAAGAGACGGATAAGTTCTTTACTCAACATTCGATGACGAATGTTCCAAAGGGGGGAATGATGTTACACTCCATGTTTTCCTACATGAGAGTACGTCGTAAGTCAATTGATGTAAGCTCAGAAATAAGATTATATTTGGAAGCACATAAAGTAAGTTAATCATGTTACCTTGGAGGTTACAATATTTAATATCATGAATAATTAGTACCGAGAGGGTTTGAAATCTTAGAAGCTTAACCAATTGAAGAAAATAAGTTTCGTTGACAGTAGATGAGTTTGGAATGTTATAGCATGTAATTTAGGGTGAGACTATGGGTCATTACATGATAAGGAGGTTATGCTATGAGTTATGTTTGTCGTACGTTTTCAAGTCAAGCAAGTTGTGGAACAAAAGTTTGCAAAGGTCTTCACAAATTACATTCATAATGTGCTGAAAATTAGGTCAAATGTAACTGACATTTTCTCCATATATTCTTGGATCTATTGGATGATCTACCAACCAAATGATTATCTATGAGTCTAGTTTCAAACTCATTAAATCGTTCATCGATACGACATAGGAGTAGAGATATATTTGTAGTTTGGCGAGACTGCGCAGACGTCATAAGTGACAAGTAGGTGGTTCACTAAAGCTTTTTGAGCAATACATTTCGTGTGTTATATGAGGTTTTATTGCGACAAAATTATATACCAAATCGAATTTCTTTGAATGTAGTTTCCAATGCTATTAACCGTTTGTTCATACGACATCCGGATATAAAGATATAAGCAACGGAAGATGAGCCAATGCTAGGGTGCCAAGCTAGCACCTCTTTGACTTTTCCAAAGTTCATGTATACAAGTCTTAGGTTGGCTTTCTCTTAATTTTTCAGCATAACACGACCATAGAACACCCATAAACATATCCTTAAGCTATCTTCTAGGGTTTCAAAGAAGATTATCATCCCGGGCATAAAATCGAGCAGCGATAATAACAAAATAATCCCTACGACGTAAGTGCCATTATACCGCCTCCCTTTTTCCTTTATAGTTATAGTAGGCTATCAGATCAGTGGAAGGTATTTCTGCACTCTACTTGCTCTGGAGTTGCCTATTTGGTCAATAAGATTGGGACATGCATTGACTGGTATGGCGGGGCCCTGTCCTGACCTTTTTGATGTTTGTGTACTCTTAGAGGCTTGTAGACAAATGTCAAGTATCTGGATACTTTTCGGCCTATGTTTTGAGTTTACAAATGGTCATGTCATCCTTATAGGCGCGTATGTCACATGTATAAGTTTCTATATCATGTTAGGTCGTCCTATGTCTAGCATTCCCTTATGTTTTATTTCGATTATGCCATGATGACCATTTTGGCACATTTACCCGTGGTAGTATGATAAGAAAGATATGTTATGTTGGTAGTCGGTTGAGTAAGCTATCGGGTGATCGTCGCGGCCCATAGGTTGGGTCGTGACATGAAAGCGCAGGTAGGCGTGCATGTTGTGGCCCAAAGGAATTCTTTGGCCAAGGCTGCTACCCTCGAGATACAACTTCGCAATGCCTGGGAAGATAGCTTGATTCAATCGAGCAGGACTGCCTAGCTCGAGGATGATTTTCTAAATACGAAGGCAGAGGTTGTGGACGCTCAGGCCAAAGCTGAGGTAGATCGAGCGCAGACTGAGCTGAGAGTGGATTTAAATAGAGAGAGGAGGGGCAATGAGTATGCCCGATGCAAGTCCCGGCGGGAGACCCTCGAGGAGATGCATGTTAGGGGCTTTGACCTCTCGGAAGAGGTAAAGCAGCCGAGGAGGACGAGATCGATGCCAAGTTTTTCCTTTCTTCTTAAGCTGATGCTGATGCTTGAAGGTCGCCGTGGGAGCTGGTCCAAGGGGCCTTTCAGGGAGCAGGTCTCAAGAGTAGAATAAATTTTCTGCTTTGTTGTTTGCATAGGACTCCTGTGGGAGCGTTATAAATATGTATTTATAATACACACACACACACACACACATATATATATATATATATATATGAAATATTCTTTGATTTGATTTGCCTGTTGGTAGTTAGCCCGATGAATTGGACTTTGAAATGAAACCCTTGGGGTTATCAATTGGCCCTAAGGCTCTTTAAGTTGGCGACTCGGGCTCTTATGCTTTTAGGTCGGTACGACCTTTGTTGTAGCTGGCAACTTGGTCCCTTACGATTTTTTTTTCCTGAGGCACTTTGTGTCGGTATGACCTGTAACTGGCGACCTACGCTCTTACACGTAAAGTCGATACGACTAGTTGGTGACTTGGGCACTTACGCTTTAGGTTGTTACAACCTTTAATGTAGCGGGCGACTTGGGATCTTATGATTTTTTGGCCCTGAGGCGCTTTAGTTAACTGTACCAGGCTTAGTCTCCGAGTCGGGTTTCGACTCGAGCTCAACGGTCCTCAGGTTTTCAAATTGGCCTTGAGGTGTTTTGTGTCAGTATGACCTATAGCTAGCGAGCTGGGCTCTTACGCGTAAGGTCGATACGACTAGCTGGTGACTTGGGCTCTTACGCTTTAGGTTGGTACAACCTTTAATGTAGCGGGAGACTTGGGCTCTTATGCTTTTTTGGCCCTGAAGCGCTTTAGTTAACCGTATCGAGCTTAGTCTCCAAGTTGGGTTTCAACTCAAGATCAACGGCCCTCGGGTTTTCAAATTGGCCCTGAGGCACTTTGTGTCGGTATGACCTGTAGCTGGCGACTTGGGATCTTACATGTAAGGTCGATACAACTAGCTGGTGACTTGAGCTCTTACGCTTTAGGTTGGTACAACCTTTAATGTAGTGGGCGACGTGGGCTCTTACGCTTTAGGTTGGCACAACCTTTACCGGTTCTTTTCGAAGTTTTTTGAAGTAATCGGAGGACTGTGATTTTATGGCAACAGTCGAATGTCTTCGAGTTACGTTAGTTTGGCCGCAGCCTTATGACGGTGGTCATTGTGTTTGTCCGTAGCCTTTTAGTCCCCGAGTGAGATAGCCATGGAATCTATATCGAGGGTATGCCTTTTGGGTCTTACAAGTTAGATATATAGCCTTGACTTTGATATGGGGTTTATGCCTGTTTTAAGGTCTTACAAATTTGTTCATGACTTGCTTGAGGTCTTACAATTCTGATGTTTCCTCATGGAGGGCTTACGAGTTCGAAGTTTCTTGCCCTGGGGTCTTAAGGCTTCGAGTTAGATAGCTTGATGAGCCGATAGTCGGGGCAGTCCCCAAGTTGGAATTGAAGTTGACTCAAGGAGTGCTTATGAGCTCGAATTACCTTCCATGAGGTCTTACAGTTTCGAGTTTTTGGCAACTCGGTGGAGTGACTGTCGAGGGCAGTTCCCGAGTGCTTGATAAATTTTTGGCCCTGGCACTGTCTCTTGTAAAAATGGAAAACTTCTTTGGTGTGCGAAATGTTTTGATGATAGAAGGTACTTCTATGATTACTTGGTAAAAGTAAACATGTCGAGGGTTCGATTATTCTATACGGACACGGTTCATTAGACCGTTTGGTCTGATACATCATTCTCCTGTCGAGACCCCCTTTGGCATATTTCAGTGATCTCCTGGGGGGATGCCCCTCAGTATTCGATGTTGATCGAAGATAAGCCTTGAATACTTGGTGAGTTTTCCTTAGGTAGCATATGGATGTTGCCTCGTAAAAAACTTCATCGGTAAAACCCTTTTGGGATAAAATCCGATGTGAGGGAAAAAGAGTGCAGCGTATGCTTTATAACCTAAGGCCTTCGAGCTGGGGGTTCTTCGACTCCTTTCAATCGAACACTTGTACTCAAGTTAGCGTAAAGTGTGAAAGAAAAAGGGATAGGGTTGTACCTTAGCTGCAATGGCACTCGAGCTTTGATACGCTTTGGTTATCAGTTCTGAGGACGCGACACGGTCCTTTGTTTGTTCCTACGAGGATGTAGTTTGTGATTGTTACTTGGCTGTTTGCATGTTTTTTGACTCCTTCGATGTAGAAGGTGTCGGTCCACATCATGCACTGCGAACATTTCTTTGGTTGTGTGCTGCTCTCCATTTACTCCATCCTTCATAGGGAATTTCATCATTTGTGAAGGGTTTACGATACCGCCCTCATATTGTGGATCCATGGCCTTCCAAGCAATGCGTTGTACCTCATGTCACCTTCGATGACATGAAACTTGGTATCCTGAATTGTTCTGGCCACGTTGACCAGGAGGGTGATTTCCCCTTTCTTTGTTTCGCTTGCCATGTTGAACCCATTGAGGACTCGAGAGGCGGGTAAGATCTAGTCAAGCAACCCGAGTTGCTCTACCACCCACGACTGAATTATGTTGGTCGAGCTACCTGGATCCACAAGAACACGTTTAATTTTGAATTTATTGAAAAGAAAAGAAATTACCAGTGCGTCATTGTGAGGTTGGGACAAGGTCTCGATGTCCTCTTCGCTGAATTTAAGGGCGTCTTCGGATATGTAGCTCCGAGTTTGGTTTTCCCTGGTGACAGATATTTTTGTTTGCTTAAAAGTGGGTGCTTGAGGGACGTCGACTCCACCAATAATCATGTGGATGACATGTCATGGTTCTTCTATTTCATTTTTCTTGTTTGCCTCTCTTTCCCAAAATTGGTTATTAGTTCAGTCACTGAGAAATTCTCGAAGGTACCCTTTGCTGATTAGTTGGGCCACCTCTCCTCGAAGCTGTCTGCAATCTGCGGTCCTATGACCGTGGGTATCGTGATATTCACATATCAAGTTGGGGAAGGTTCCTTTGTGAGAGATCTGATAGCACGGGTCTCGGCCACCTGGTGTCCCTGATTTTGCTAATGGACGATACGATGTCTGAAACATCAATGTTGAAGTTGTACTCAGATAGCCGGGTGCCTCTACTAGCCCTGCATGCCTGCCGAACCCTGCTTTTCTCACGAGTCCCCGAGGATTCTGTCCTCGGTCCATCCTTTGGTCATTTCAAGGTACATTACGTCTCGGGATATTTCTTCGATTTTCTATGTACAATTGATACCTTTCTTTGTTTGGCCTTGGCTCTCTTTCTCGAAGCCTTGATTCCTTTACTAGGACTCTGCTAGGATACACCGAGCCTGATGGGGCTTCCAATTGGTTGTCCTCGACCCTGATCTTCGACTGATACCTGTTTTGCACATCTGCCCAAACTATGGCGGGGTACTCGATCAAATTCTGCTTCAGCTGTTTCGATGCTATTGAGCTTCTCTCATTCAATCCCTGAGTGAAGGATTCTACCGCCCAATCGTCGGATACCGGTGGTAATTCCATTCATTCCAATTGAAAGCGGGACACCAACTCCCTTAACATCTCACTCTCCCTTTGCTTGATTTTGAATACATCACACTTTCTTGTAGCGACCTTTATGGCACCAGCATATGCTTTCACAAAGGAGTCTGCCATCATGGAAAATGAATCTATCAAGTTCGGGGTCAGGTTATGATACCACATCATGGCCCCTTTAGATAGTGTTTGTATGAATTTTTTCAATAGAACAAATTCAAATCTCTTCGTCCCTCAGATCGTTCCCTTTCACAACACAAGTGTAGGCAATGATGTGCTCATGGGGATCTGAAATTCCGCTGTACTTCGGGAGATCAGGCATTTTGAATTTCTTCGGGATAAGCATCGGAGCTGCACTTGACGAAAATGCTTTTTGCATGAACTTTTTGGAATCTACACCCTTCAGAACCGGCGTTGCGCCTGGGATCTGATCGACCCTCGAGTTGTAGGACTCTGTTTTTTTGTCGTTATCTTCTATCTTCTTGTTACCTGATTCAAACCCCTTTGTGAGATCCTCGAGTATTTTCATAATGGTGGGGTCGGCTGCTGACCCGTTATTGCTCGATCTTTCTGGTGCCTTTTCAAATCGAGGAGCTGTTTCTGGTGGTACTGTGCTCGGGGTTCTTTGATGGCTTTGTTGCTGAGAAATAGTCACCGGTTGTGCCTGCAACATTTCAAAAATAACATGAAGGATAACTTCCCTTTCCCTTTGGTCTCCTTCACGAATTCTTTCGTCTGTATGAGAGCTCACATCGACATGTTTGGCGTTGCGTGAGCCTTCGTCGATAGGAATTTTCACTGGTGCCCCTTCAAGTTTTGTGATTGCACAGGCACCTGAAACAACTTTGCCATTCTCTCTATGGTCCTCAGGACCGTTGTTTTCATCCGCGTTTACTGAGTTAGACATTTTCTGCCCTGAAATTGAAGATTCTTGGGCAAGAAAAAGTGTGAACAATAACTTGTGTTTTTAGAAAACCAGCACTAAAACAATCACTATTATTTTTAGCCCCACGGTGGGCACCAAATTGTTTACCTTGAAAATGGTAATTACAATTACACTTGATTATGTGGTTCTAAAAATATGCGATCTATTTTAATACCGGTTGTTTAGGCAGTAGATGCTGAGTATGAAGCGAGAAAAATAAAATAAGAGCGAAAAGAACTAGATTACGTAAATCGGGTATCGAAGAGGCTAGTCTCGAGGGTGGTCAGGTAGGCCTCGAGGTCGAGCTTAAGAAGCTTGATTAGGGGCTATCGATAATAATGAAACTGTGTTGGAGGCCTTAATAATTACCTATTTGTGATCAGTAACAAGTAATAAATGGAGAATAATTCAAGAACACAATAAATGAGAAACAATAATTTAATGAAGCAATTGTAGAGGGTGTTTTTTTAGAGAGTAGAGGATGTTCTTGTTCTTGTATTGGATATCATGTATGTTACAAAATGACAAGGGTCCCCTTTATATATGAGGGGGAATCCCAACATAGTACATGCGTAATTAATGTAATGAGATATGGCTGGTACATCCATTTAATACCACGGTACGAGCTTGTACTATCTTGTGTACTTTGTCATCTTTAACCACGTGCCCCTTGCGTATTTCCCACTTTTTCATGTTGACCCTTGATTTGTACTGCCTCGAGGTTGAGGACCCTCGATGCCGAGCTTGGGCCTCCGAACCTTCATCTCCATCGAAGTGGCCCTGAAATCGGGCTCTCTGATTTTAGCCGTATGCAACAGACACATTATGATAATTATTGGAATATACTTGTTCACTTGTGATTTTCAATCAATTACTTTGGTATTTCCTATTTTTTTCCTTTCTTATCGAGAGAATATTTAATTTCTTAATTATCAGTAACCCTATTACTTCTAAAAATAGGGTTTGACTGAGAACCTAATTCTTTGGTTAAACAAATTGTTCCGTTACCGGGAATCTGATAATCTTCTCTTACTTTCCAAATCTCTCTTTCAACTGAGTCATGTCGAGTGTCAATGACAACAACCAGCATGTGGAAGGAACTCCTGTTCCATCACCTCAAGGAACCCCACGCACTTAATGAGAAGCATCACTAGAAAGATGCACTACTAATAACAACGAACACCATGGAAATGAACAAGCCGTCGAGCAGGATGCTCTGAAGCAATTAATTGTTGAGTACGTGAATGATGCTCTCCAAGCTTTCGTGAGGGGACTACCAGTTGTGCCACCCAAAATTCCACCAAACAATACTGCAGCTGTGAAAATTCCACGATCAGGGTTGGCTAATTCTGGCAGCGGAGGAACTCCCAACGAGTCACGTGACAGGAGATCAGTTATGTATAATAATTCTGATTTACAAACTTTAATACTAACCTTGCAGAAACAAGTGAAAGAACAAAATGACTGTATTGAGAAAATACCCGGCGTACCACCTGTGATCAAAGGAGTTGATATCGACAAGTATTCGCAACAACCATGGAAACCAAGTGCAACTTCATTACCCATTCCCCAAAAGTTCAAAATGCCTGACATCCCGAAATACGACGGAATGACCGACCCACGAGATCACGTTACTGCCTTTACCACGGGAGTAAAAGGAAATTATTTAACCAAGCAGGAGGTCGAATCTGTGCTTGTCAAAAAGTTTGGGGAAACACTTACCCAGGGAGCGTTAACATGGTACTCTCTTTTGCCCGAAAATTCTATTGACTCTTTTGCTGAGCTTGCAGATCTATTTAAAAAAGCACACTCGGGTGCACAAACAGTTTAAAAGAGAATGGAGGATATATTTAAAGTAAAGAAAGGAGATACATAATTTCTTCAAGAATGTGTAGACTTATTTCAACGAGAAAGAATGTTGCTACCAAGAGTACCTGACGATTGGACAACCATGTCATTTGCAAGAAATTTAAACGAGAAAAGTTCAGAAGCTACGAGGAGGCTTAAAGATAGTCTACGAGAATTCTCTACCACGACATGGAATGATGTCTATAATAGGTATAGTATCAAGTCGCGGATCGAAGAAGATATCGTAGCTCAATCAAAGGTTGAAGAAAAAACAGGTCCGAGGCGGTCAGAATCTGAGAATAGGTCCGGTAAAAATATGTACGAACCTGATATGGGACCTTCGGGACAAGAAGCTCGTTCCAAATCCGAAAACGCGCAAATAGAGATTCAGGTTCATCATCGTCGAGATTCAGAAAAGATCGAGGTGAATGTAACAGAGATGCTAATACAAATTCAAGGATTGGGGATTACAATTTTAACGTCAGTACTTCTGAGTTGGTTGTTGTTTTAAGAAGCATGGGTGATAAGGTACGATTTCCTAAAGTAATGAGATCAAATCCAAATAGAAGAAACCCAATTTTTTGGCACGAGTTCCACAATAATCACGGTCATAGAACATCAGACTACAGATTATTACAAGGAGAGGTGGAATACTTATTGAAGCAAGGTTATCTGACAAAATTGTTCAGCGATAAAGGAAAACAAGCTTACATGAAAAATAGGCAAAAGCCCCAAAAACCTCCATATCCAAAGAGGACAGTAAATGTGATAAATGGTGGAGAAGAAGTAAACGACATAACCTATACAACCGCGAGAAAGACAACAAAGTTCACAATAACTCACGGGAAGCGAACTCGACAAACTCTGGAGGTTGACAACATAACATTTGATGATGCAGATGCCGATGGATTAATGATTCCCCACAACGATGCACTGGTAATATCTTTACTTATACATGAGACTAATGTAAATCGAGTTTTGATTGATCCAAGTATCCCTATGAATATCATTCTATTACGAGTGGTGGAAGAAATGCTGATGGGCGATTGTGTAGTTGTAAAAGCGCGTTCCTTATCTGGGTTTGATAACTCAACCGCCATTATAAAGGGAGAGATTGAGTTAAGTACATACGCAGAAGGGGTCATCAAAGAAACAAAATTTCAAGTGATAGACACGTATATGGTATATAATGTGATTCTTGGGAGGCCATGGATTCATGATATGGATGTAGTGCCATCTACATTACATCAGGTTATCAAATTCCCTTTAAAATGGGAATTCAACATATTCGAGGAGATCAGAAAACTTTGAGGAACATCAATTCAGTGATACAACCAAGTCAAATAGATACGAGTGCAAACCAGAAAGATGCAGGTGTAAGTGAAGAAGATGCAATAAATCAAATTTGAATAGAAATTGCATCAAAGAAAACTGACCTGGATTCCAGACCAGATGTAATTCAGGAGCCAAAATAAAATGAAAACATTAAAACAATGATTGAGGAGCTCGAAGCTGTTCCACTATTCGAGCAATGGCCAGATCGAAGAATTCATATCGGAGCAAGGCTAAGCCAAGAAAGGAGAGGTAAGTTAATTGAGTATTTAAAATCTAACGCGGATTATTATGTATGGTCCCATTAAGATATGAAAGGTATACCTCCGGAGGTGATGACTTATAAATTAAATGAAGATCCATCATTCGTACCTGTCAAACAAAAGAAGAGGAACCAAGTATCATTCAAAAATCAAGTGATCGATGAAGAAGTACATAATCTCTTAAAGATCGGTTCAATACACGAGGTAAAATATCCTAAGTGGTTAGATAATATTGTGGTTGTTTCGCAAAAGAACGGTAAATGAAGAGTTTGTGTAGATTAAACTGACTTAAATAAAGCATGCCCGAAGGATTAATTCCCTTTACCGCATATAGATCAATTGATTGATTCTACCGCAGTTCATGATTTATTAAGCTTTTTAGATGCGTATTCTGGTTATAATCAAATAAAAAAGATGAAGAGAAAACTTCATTTATTACAAACAGAGGGACTTATTGTTACAAAGTCATGCCTTTAGGATTGAAAAATACTGGAGCCACGTATCAGAGGTTGGTGACCATGATGTTCCAAGAACACCCGGGGAAGACGATAGAAGTGTACATTGATGATATGTTGGTGAAATCTACACAAGCGGAAGATTATTTTCCACATCTTTCAACTACCTTCAAGATCCTCCACAGATATAACATGAAACTAAGCCAAGAAAAGTGCGCTTTCGGCATAGCTTTAAGTAAGTTTTTAGGCTTTCTCGTATCTAATAAAGGAATTGGAGTAAATCCTTCACACATTAAAGCTATTGAAAAAATACCTGATATATTCACAAGAAAAAAATAGGTATAAAGATTGATAGGTAGGATTGCAGCTCTGGGAAGATTCATTTCAAGATCTTAAGAGAAAAGCTTTAAATTCTTTTCGGTATTGAAGAAGCAAAATCGGTTTGAATGGACAGAGGAATGCCGACAAGCCCTCAAAGATTTGAAAGGCATATTTATCAAATCCTCCCCTACTGTGTAAACCAAGGGATGGAGAAAAACTATTCTTATATCTTGAGGTTGCGGAAGTAGCTGTAAGTGCAGTTTTAGTAAGGGAGGACAAAGGTAAACAATCTCCTATTTATTGTGTTAGTAAATATCTATTAGATGTTGAGACAAGATATCCTCATCTAGAGAAACTTGCTTTAACATTAGTCATGGCAGCTTAAAAATTGAGACCATATTTTCAATGCCATCCTATCTCCATAGTAACTGCATATCCTTTAAGGAATATTTTGCATAAAGAAGAATTGTCAGGCATATTAGCCAAGTGGGCAATATAACTAAGTGAATGTAGCAATAAAGTCTCAAATTTTAGCATATTTTATTCGCAGATTTTATGCAAAAATAATTTCTGAAGTAGAAAAGGAATTACAAATTTTTACTGGAACTAATCCAGGTACATGGACTTTATTTATTGGTTGCTCTTCAAATATCAAAGGAGCCGGTTTGGGTATTATATTAATCCCACCCTCAGGTGAATGTATAAGACAAGCAATTAAATGTTACCCATTACTAATAATAAAGCAGAGTATGAAGTTGTAATTGCAAGTTTGGAACTAGCATGACAACTCTCCATAGATAAAATCGTGATTAAAAGTGATTCTCAACTGGTCAGATGCAGGGGACTTACAATGCTAGAGAGGCACGAATGCAACAATACTTGTAAAAGTCACGAGAACTGTCCAGGCAGTTCCAATTATGGAAGATTGTGCAAATACCCAGGGAAGAAAATGCAGAAGCAGACGCGTTGGCTAACCTTGTTTCAGTCGCAGAAGTAACGAGTGAAGAGAATCTCTATTGTAATACATTTATTTCATTCATTATTTGACCAGGATAAACATTAGGTAAGCTTTAATAATTTAACATGGGATTAGAGAAACAAGGTTGTTATTTTTTTGCAGTACGAGATCGTACCTGAAGGCAAAAAAGAATCTCAAGTGCTTCGACGAAAAGTTGCTCGTTACTGTCTAATTCGAGATAATTTATATCGAATAATGTTTGGCGGTCCTTTAGCAAGGTGCCTTGGATCCAATCAAACAAAGTACGTGATGAGAGAATTACATGAAGGACATTGCAGAAATCACGCAGGTGGAAGATATTTAGCTAAAACACTAATCAGGGCAGGATACTACTGGCCTAAACTGGAAGAGGATGCAGAAAAATTTGTAGCCAAGTGTGATAAATGTCAACGATATACCAACAATATGCATCGACCTGTCGAATTATTACATACAGTTATTTCTTCATGGCCATTTATGAAGTGGGGAATGGATATAGTAGGGCCTTTACCACAAGCTAAAGAGAGGTACGATTTTTATTAGTGTTAACATATTACTTTTCAAAAGGGTAGAGGCATGAGCTTTTAAGAAGGTACGAGAGAAAGAAAGTGGAAGATTTCATTTGGCGAAACATTATATGCCGGTTTGGAGTTCCAAAAGAAATCGTATGTGATAATGGTCCACAATTTATAGGCTCGAAAATCAGAGAGTTCTTTCAAAGTTGGAAAATCAAACGAATAACCTCTTCACCTTACCATCCCGTGGCAAATGGAAAAGCTGTCACGACCACAAATCCTAAGACGACCGTGATGGCGCCTATCATGGAACTAGGCTAGCCAACCATTTCAAATTATCAATATATATAATTTCACCAAAATTTAGCAGATCATAAAAATATCAGAAAGAGATAAACAAATACACACTTCCCCAAAACCTGGAGTCAACTATCATGAGTATCTAAGGTTGATAATACATTGTACAATACAGTGACTTGCTACAACAAAAGTCTGAGGTACAAAACCAAAAGAAAATACGATCTTAGGGAAGGAAAGGAGGTGAGCTGGGGACGCTGAGCAGCCACCTCAATCCTCGAACAACTCCAAGCTCGTCCGGAAATCAACTAGTGAGATGGTTCGGTACCTGGATCTACACATAGAGGTGTAGGGAGTAACGTGAGTACGCCAACTCAGTGAGTAATCAATGTAACTAAAAACTTCAGTGTAGTGACGAGCCATTTAAATCATATAAATCCATATAATGAATAACAGTGGAAATGAGCAAATCAAGTCAGAAATCTACAATTTCGAATATTTCATAAAACCCCAATTTTAATTTAAAAATCTCGTATGACAACTTTTATCCAACATTTATTATCAGAGGCTCGGTGTAAAGAAGAATGAAAACAACATTTTCATAGAATGTAAGCCCCTAGGGCACAGTATCACTCACAATAAAGCCTTTCGGGCAAGCCTCTCAGTCGCTCGTGACTTCACTATCAGTATCTCATGCTCTCACTTAACACTCGTACTCAGTAAGTACCATGAACACACACAACTACTGCGGCGGACAGGCCGCTCCACTATATTTATACATACATATATATATTTATACTGCTGCGACGTGTAGCCCGATCCATATAATAGTCGACTGCGCTCACTGGGGGTGTACAGACTCCTGGAGGGGCTCCTTCATCCCAAGCGCTATATCTTCTGCGACGTGCAGCCCGACCCGATAGGTGCATTGCTGCGACGTGCAGCCTTGTCCATATATAACATATATTGCTGCGGCGTGCAGTCTGATCCATATATATATATATATATATATTGCTTCGGCGTGCAGCCCGACCCACATATAATATATAACACATATATTGTTGCAGCATGCAGCCCGTCCCATAACTATCGTCACATACCCGGCCCTCGGCCTAATCACATAAATACTGCTACGGCGTGCAGCCCGATCCATAACTATCCTCACATACTCGGCTCTTGGCCTGACTCAGTCACCCTTACAAGCCACTTGGGCAATTTATCTCAACTCACGGGGCTCAGCCCCAAATACTTTTCAGAGTTTTCAAAGCGGTGTGATAACAGTAAAAATAACTACAATTAGGAAACGATGACTGAGTTCACAATTTACTAACAAGATAGTGGTAGAATAGTGTAAAAGTACCCCCTGAGGGTCTAAACAGGTCGGCACAAGGCCCCAATCATGGAAAATACCCCTAAGAGTCTAAACAGGTCGGCACAAGGCCCCAATCATGGCTTACAACCCATATACAAGTATAAATTTCTAAAATACAGGATATCATAAGGTTTCAAATCGAATACGCGGCTTAATAGTCGCTACGGGACGGACCAAGTCCCAATCCCTATCGGTGCATGCCCCCACGCTCGTCACCTAGCATGTGTGTCACCTCATTTATCAACACAATAACATATAAGGGGGGTGTCATACCCTCAGGTTTAGAGTTACAATCATTACTTACCTCAAAACAGCCAAAAATCTACTCCGCGATGTGCTGGTCCCTCGAATAGGCTCCAAAAAGCTCCGAATCTAACCAAAATCAGATTAACATCATTAGTACACGCTAAGAGAACAAAACCCAATCGAAAGATATAAATTTTTAACACAATTCTCGAAATTCGGCCAAATTCGAGCCCCGGGCACACGTCTCGGAATTCAATCAAATTTACATCCCTAGAATCCTCATCCTCCCACGATTTTATACATACCAGAAACTCCACAATCGGACAATAATTGCCTACTCAAATCAGCAAAAGAATTTCCAATCTTCCTCCCCATTTTTCCCAACCTTTTCCACTTTGATTCTTCAAATTACAAGCCTAATCCGAAACAAAATAGCGTAGAAACGAGTTATATAGCCCGGGAACTTACATCCACTGAAGACCCTCGAACACCTTCTTCAATTTGCTCTCAAATAAGCTCCACCAGCATGCAACAATGGAAGAATAACAAAAATTTCGCGGAGGCATTCTTGTAAACTGTTATGCCCACTTAATCCGCACCTGCGGACCTTTTCTCGCACATGCCGACCCGCACCTGCGGTCCCTGGTGCGCACCTACGAAAACCCACTAACAATCCAATTCTCGCACCTGCGGTCCCTTTTCCGCACCTGCGGCTTTGCAGGTGCGGCCAACTCTTCGCACCTGCGGACTCCTCCTGGCTAGCCTCTTTTTGCACCTGCGCTTGGACCTTCACACCTGCGGCGTCACACCTGTGGCTGCCCATCCGTAGGTGTGGCCACACCAGCAGCTTAACACCAGCAGCTATTTGCTGCAAATTTCCCAAGTTCAAACCTTCGCCAACCATCCGAAATCAATCCCGAGCCCTCGGGGCCCCAACCAAACATACCAACACACCTCATAGCATCATTAAAACTTAATCGAGCCTTCGAAACACTAAAAACAACATGAAAACACAAAAATTACATCAAATTCAAGCGTATGTACTTTTAAACTTTTCAAATTTCGCCAAGGATGCTGAAACCAACCAAAACACGTCTGATTGACCTGAAAGTTTGCACACATATCCAAAATGACATTACGAACCTGCTCCAACTTTCGGAATTCCATTCCGACCCCTATAGCCTATTTTCCATTGCCGACCGGAAATCGCCAATACAAGCTTAATTCTATACCGGACATCAAAACTTCATTCCGACCACACTCCTAAGTCCCAAATCACCTAAAGAAGCTATTCGAACCATAAAATAAGCATTCTTAGGTCGTTTACTGGTAAGTCAACTCCCAGATGACTTTTTCAACTATTAAGCTAATTTAAGAGACTAAGCGCCTCAATGCTCACCACTATCACTCCGAACCCAAACCATCCGACCCAGCATAACATAAACATCATAAGCAATATATGACAAAGTAAAAGTGGGGAAAACACGGCTAATCACACAAAACGACCGGCCGGGTCGTTACACAAGCTGAGTCAACAAAATAAGATTATCATCAATAATTTGAAGAAGAGATTAGAAAAATCAAAAAGGAATTGGCATGAAGTATTACTAGGAGTGTTATGGGCTTATAGAACCACAACAAAAAAAGCCACGGGAGAAACACCATTTTCGTTTGTGTATGGTTCAGAAGCCTTAATCCCGATTGAAATAGGAGAACTAAGCACGAGATTCATATTGGCAACGAAAGAGTCGAAAGATGAGGAATGAAGAACAAACTTGGACTTACTCGAATAAAAAAGAGAAGAAACTTTAATACGGATGGTAGCACAAAAGAAAATTGGGGACTTCGTTCTTAAAAAGGTTTTCCAATCAACGAAAACAACCGGAGCAGGAAAGTTAAATACAAATTGGGAAGGACCCTAAAAAGTTCTAGGTATCGCTAGAAAAGGAGCCTACAAGTTAGAAACCATGGATGGCAAGGTCTTACCCTCGAATTGGAATGCCGTTCATTTAAAGAAATACTATTTCTGAGCAAAAGAAATACCCACGATGAGGTATCGTTCAATTACGATTTTTTTTTTGTAAAGTTAAAATTATAATAACAATTTTAGATCATAGGAAAAAAGCTAGCCCATACCAAATTATGATATTAGACCTGAAAGACACGCGGAAGCAACATTATTTCCGATCTAGGGTTGCAACATTTCTGATGGAAATTGTCACGCCTCAACCTCAGGGAGCGTGACCGGCGCTCAACCGAGTTTACCTAGTCGAGCAAGCCTGTTAGACCTTTCCTACCCGACTCATTCATAATCTGAAAAGGGAACACGTCATCATTTGTTAAACAGGGGAGAGATCAGATATGTATAAATAAACGTTGCTATTTCATTTTTCATTACATTCCTTATGCCATTAGTTAAGTTTCCAGAAATGCATACAATTTACAATTTTGTGGGAAAAGAGTTTCAAAATACAACATAATCCAGTGACCCATCCGATATCCATACATAACCCACACAAACGTCTACGCAGCCTCTAATGATACAAAAGACAATTATGACAATGCCGACAACAAGGCCTCGGCTATACCTCAAAATGTGGTAACTTATACAAAAGAAGAACTAAATGACCCCTCAAAGAAATCGGGGCTCACAAAGACTACCATGAGGAGAGAAAGAGCACCACTACCTAAGATCGGCATTATCTGCGATTGAACCACCTACATCCATTCAAAGATGTAGCGCCCTCGGCAAAAATGGACGTTGGGTACTGTCGAATAGTACTAGTATGTAAAGGCAAACACCAATCTTAGTAGAATGAATAGTGAAACAAAGAGAAGGAAGGCATAATAATCAATAAGAGCTTCATTGAAATACAATATAAACACCAAATAAAGATCACATAGCTTCCGATTCAATTTTCCATCTCTTTAGGCTGATATATTAGTGCCAAGTGCCACAACTTACACTGCCACTGTGTTCTTACACGAAGTTCGGTCTCGGCCCGACTGGCTAAGCTATCTCAAGTGAGACATCATCCATATCCATAATTTAAAACAATAAATCCAGCACAAGTACCACCATGTGTACGGCATGGTGTCCGATCACGGCCCAATCGGCTAAGTCATCTCACTTGTGACATCACCTCTTTCAATTGTTCAACTCAATTCACATTTCTTTCCCATCTTTCATTAAATGGCACAAGCAACCTCATTTATTAAGTCGTTCTTGGCACTTGGACGCATTTTACAATTCAAATCTTTCCCTTTTTATATGTTCAACTAACAGTATCAACCATGACAATAAGTCCTATCATATAAGGCATTGCACACAAGAGGGAAGGAGCTTGGAAAATCATAATCACACAGAGGCATTTTCTACAAATTAGGTTAGCAAGCTTTATTCGTCTCTTGACACGAATTCTTAAACTTTCTTAACTCTTACTCCTCACTTCAAATACATTCTCAAATAGCATGATGACATGGTAAACATTTAGAACAATTATGGAAAATAAATCTTTCAACACGACACATTAAGGCAAACAATTCTAGTATGATCAAGTGGGGAACTTACACCAGATATTCGGACACCAGTGGTTCGATTCTAAGAAGAAGAGTGTTAGCCCTACATACCTTATATGAATTTTCCTTAATTCCTACAATAACTTCTGGAACCTTTAGCACCTTCGATCTATTCAACAATGTAGCACAATTGTTACACCCCGCAATATTATGTCGATATTACGTCCTGTAGTGCTATATTACGATGATGTTACACTTCACAGTATTAAATTACGATGATGTTGCACCCTGTAATATATTATGTTGAATTTGTCGTAAGGTAATTGACATCAGTCCCAGGAAAACATTATTTGGAGATTATAAGGATTATTCTATTTCAAACAAGTGATGAGTACATTCTTGAAGGTGAGAGGGGAAGCAAGTCAAAGAAAATGAATTTTCGTCAAAGTTTGGCATGTTGGGACAAAATACGGGCCGAGCATAAAATACCCGATATTTATGGACTAGTACCATACAAGGTAAAATATGACCATGTTAGTATGATGTATAAAGTGTATAAAAAATAATTAGAATTTTAAAAATTTTGAGACAATTCTTAATGATGTGGGTAATTGGTTAATTACCGGGTAACGGGACATTACCTAATTACCAAATAAGTGGATAAAGATTAAATATTCCCCAACCCCACGTGGAAGCAAGCCACTTAATAAGAAAATGACTCTTAGTCATTTCTTAGTAGGTGGCATCCTAATACATTGATCAAAAAACACCTCAAACATTAAACTTTCAAAACAATATTACACTTAGAAGTGGGGGAACAAAACGTTAGCATTCTGATAACCTTTCAAGATTCTTTCTCAAAGACACTTTGTTAGCATTCTGATAACCTTTCAAGGTTCATTCTCAAAGACACTTCAACCATATGCAAACCCATTCATAATATTTTCAATACCAAGGCATTACAATAAGAAGAGAGAAACGCTAGCAATCCTTCTTGCAACCACACAATTCCAACAAGATTTAGCAACGTAAAATTTTGCGGTTCTAAGAGAGTACGGTGTAATCTTTTTCAAGAACATCATACGAATTTTTCCCTACTCTAGGTATGTTAAGGTCATCCCGCCTTTCTTTTTGGCATGGTCTAGACGACACAAGACAAATGAACAAATGCATAACTTTCATAAAATACTCTATTCGTAAAAATGCTAAAGATGTGTATATTCTTATTCTTTCATGTGTCATATTATTTTATCATATGTTCATGGGTCTCAGAAATATATAAATTGGTAAAGTTTATTTCATGATATTAATCATAGGCATAATGGCCTTATGACGTACCGAGAGATTTTATTAACGTATTTCTTATTCATTTCATGAATTTATACATGCACATTGACCCATGACCATATGGCGTTATATACGCATATAAATATATATATATATATATATATATATATATATATATATATATATATATATATATATGTGTGTGTGTTTGTATATATATGTATGTATATATATATATATATATGTGTGTGTGTGTGTATATATATGTATGTATATATATATATATGTGTGTGTGTGTGTATATGGTATATAGGAAAGGTTATGGCGTTATATACGCACTACCACCTGATCAGTTGGTATACGTTGATGATTTTGCCCACAGTGGATGAGATGATATGATGGGATGCCCTTAGAGACCTGATGATGTTATGAAACATGTACCTACACACGACATGACTTTCATACGCATATGCATGACACTATAATTATTTCATGATTTATGAAGTGATCCAGACTTACAGGTAGAGTCATTTACTCTATAATTCTCCCATGTTTGTTATGTACTTGCTTAGATGCCTTACATACTCGGTACATTATTCGTACTAACGTCCCTTTTGCCTGGGGACGCTGCGTTTCATGCCCGTAGGTCCCGATAGACAGGTCGAGAGCCCCCCAAGTAGGCTATCAGCTCAGCGAAAGATGTTGTTGCGCTCCATTTTCTTCGGAGTTGCTTGTTTGGTTAGTATGATTTAGACGTGTATTGTTTGGTATGGTGGGACTCTGTCCTCACCTTTATGAAAATTATGGATTCTTAGAGGCTCTTAGACAGATGTCATGTTTGTAAAAGATTGTATGGCCTCGTCGGCCTATGTTCAATATACGAGTGGTTATTTTGGTATTATAGGCCCATAGGTCTTATTTATAAGTTGGTATCACATGTTGTGTTCTACTTATCTCACGGGAGCCTTCCAGCTCAAATATCTATGATAAGTATGACATGAAAGTATATGTTATTTTGGTACTGAGTTGAAAAGGTACCGGGTGCCTGTTGCGGCCCATAGGTTTGGGTCGTGACAAAAGTTATATCAGAGCAGTTCTGTCTTAGGGAGTCTACAAGCCATGTCTAGTAGAGCCTTGTTTATGGGTGTGTCATGCACCACACTTATAAGCAGGAGGCTACAGGTTTTAGGACTGTCACTCTTTCTTCTTACTCTAGATCGTATGGTAAATCTCACTAATAAGAATTAAAATCCTGAACTTCTATTCGTAATAAGACGATACCTACATTCAGAAAGACGATCGACAAGAGATATATATGTGGAAGTGTTGAGTTATAGGAACTCAATTTTTCATCTTGCTTATGATAAGTAAATGAGAGGTCTTCAGCAGATTATGCGGGTACTAAAAGGTGTACGGTTCTTGATAAGGAACTTTTAGGAAAGAGTACTTATCCACTCTTACGGTAAAAAGGAATAACGGAATCGAAAGTTAGACACGAGATGCAACAAGAAAAAGAAGCAAGGTGAAGAAGGGTACAAGGTACCCAGTTAATAAACATTATCCTTATTTACCATTCAGGAAGAGGCATATAAGTATTTTGAGTTACCTTCAACAGTAACAGAGGTATGTATAATTGTCCACACCGATCTGATTTATGCTCTATGGGAGCTAACAAATATGGTTTAAGATAAGGACATAATCACACGATCCAGTTGGGGTTAGAGTGAGCCAAAATGGTGGATGAATTGTTTGTGTTAGTTGATTTCCGAAGGATATTGCAAATGTGCTAATAGATCTCATTGTGAGACATCCAAATGGTGCTCACTAAAATAGTATAGCTAGATATGCCTACTACAAAGATAGGAACTAGAAACCTTGAAGGGATAAATATTACCTTAGTATGGCTCCTGTACCTAGTAGAAGGAGAATGTTAGGCAGCCCGAAGAGCCAGTAAATGGAGCAAGGGAAGGTAAAAAGCGAAAGAATGTCTTGTTAAAGTTTTCAGGATAAAGTGATAAATAGAAATATTAGCAGGGAAGTACGAAGAGGGATAATGAAGCATTATGAGTGAGATGTGATACATGGATGGCGACAGTAGAGTGTTACAGAATATATAGTCAAATAAAGAAAGAGACGGGAGGTGATGGGCCTTAAGACAACAAGAGAGTGTAGGCCATACAATCACATCCTCGTTTCGAGAAATAGTTCGCGACACTAACGTGATTAACAGAAGGAATTGGGAACTGAGTGATTTGATAATAGTCAGCTTCATGAGAATTTGAGATTGTGTTCGAGCAATAATAGAATGGACAACAGAAGAAGATCCATGATGAATTCAGAGAATGGTCAATTAGGAAGACGCTTCCCTAAAGCAAGCAATGTGAGCAAAGTTAAGCTTAAGGGACCGTATGTGCTAGTTACACTAAATGTCACCATCACGAGTAAGGAATTTGTTATCCTTGATATAGAAGGATTACCACAAGGCGAGTAAGGGTCATTGATGATGTGAAAGGACGCCAAAGATGAAGAGGAAAAACATTTATAGGTAGGTCGTCATAGCTCAAAGTCTTAGTACTCCCCTAAAGAGGGGAATATGAAATGATAAAGGAAGAATGCGATAAAAATGAGAAAGGGATGAGATTGCACTTATCCAAATGTTACAGATATGCTATGATTCCAGAATGTTATGTAAGCACGACGTCAAAGAAAAGGGAGTAAGGGTTCCTCCCCGGGATGTTATTGATAAATAAGGAGCCAGTACGTGAAGTAAGTTGAGATAAGGAAATAACCATAGAAAGATTACGCGGAATATGGATATGAAAATGGGTCGACGAGTATTTAGTAGTTGATTCAAGAAGAGCCTAATTATGACTTGACAGGAAGTTACAGACAATTAGCAGATCACGCAAGATAAATGTAGTAAACCCCAACATGGAGAATTAAACCTCGCAGTAATGTCATTATAATACTTGAGATATATTCAAATAGGGGTCGGGGTAGTTAAAGGTAACGTATGAGTGTTACGGGAAAAAAGTTGCTACTGGGAAGACAGTCAAAATATCAGTTATGAAGCAACCCTACAAGCACAAGGACACAAAGGTAGCAACTACTGATGATTATAGGTAAGGAATGACATCAAAAGGTCTGCAATAAGCTCACAACTTTACAAGAGTCAAGGGTTCTCCCTGATACTACAACGAATGACGAACTGAGGAAATAAGGAAGAAGTCTTCCACCTAAGCATAACGACCTAAAGAGGAAATGGTCGTGTAACAACAGTCTCACAATAACATTGTAAGTACTCCAAAGGAAAGTGGCACCTACCGTGGCTAATGAACGAGAAGTAAAATTAAAAGTAATATTCGAGATCATATGAGTTGCATGAAAACTCTAGTTTGTGTGGGCACTAAGATAACATAAGTATGGACGCAACAAGGGGACAGAAAGACCAGGAAAAGTAATAGCTTATGTTGAAAGAAAGCTAAGATGGAACGAAAGAAATTATTTGATCAATGATCCAGAGTCTAGAGTTGGTTACGTTATGAACGCACTTAAGGGTTCGGAATTTTATACACGCTGTATAGACAACGGTAGTAGATTCTGGTATGCAAGTAAAGAAAGAATTGAGCCCAGGTCATAAACAAATGATTAAATTGTTAAAGGATTATATCATGCATATTCATCATCGCCCATGAAAGGATAAACATAATAATTAATACCATGAACCCCAGATCGGGAGATAACTTAAGCCGACATGAAGGCTGATTATAAGAAGGGGGAAACTAATGAGTTACATCAACGAAGTAAATCAGGAATCCGATTATTGGACCCAGAAGTTATAGGAATAATGAATGAGAACATAGCAGAATCACTCTTAATATTAGAGGTACAAGAGAGATAGCACAACAACCATATTCTATAACGGCTCTACGATAAATCTAGTTAGAAAAATACCAGCCTCATAAGAATTCTGTGTGGAGCTTCCATCGGATTGTATAGGCACCAGAGGTGCAAGTATTATAATAGAGCTCCAAATGGTGGATGTGATTTATACTTATGTGGGAGGGAGGTTATGAAAGAAAGATAGAAGAAGGTAAGGTGATATTTTAAAGTAAGTAATGTCAAGGTAAACAACGTGCGAAATACTCAAGTATAGAAGGATGAAAGTGGTCCATACCTGATGTAAAATACTAGAAGCACTGGGATTCAGTATCCAGGGATGATGGCAGCGTCATCAGTAACATACCTTCCAGCCTATGGTTTCTAAGTTCTGAAAGGTCTAATTAGAGAGTAAAACAAGAGTTAGAGACGATGCGATGTCTCGCTTGATATTAAGAAAAGCATAAGGCAATCGATTGCAAGCTAAAGTATGATAGAACGACAAGGTTTAGAAAGACAAGAGTAAGGATAAGAAGAAGCCAAGTGAGAAGGTGATGAAAATGGATAAGTCTTCGGGATTAAACCCGTGAAAAAAAAGTTCCTATAAGTTATAGAAATCTCAATATAGCCTGAATGAAATCAAAGGAGTCTAAGACTAGTAGCATTTAGAAGAGATGCAATGCTTCCCTGGTACCAGAATAAAGGTGTAATTGTGATAAATAAAGGATAACGTTTGCGCCTTCGCTTGAGTAATGATTTGAAGAAGAAAAAAAATGGGGGAAGAGGTATCACCCCAAGGTGGATCAATCTAATTACTCCAGATGTCCCCGATGAGACGCGAGCCCTAGCGGCGGTGTTACATAAAAGATCAAGTTATTAGTGGTAACATTAAGGTAAATCAACAATAGATGGATAAAAGTTCAATAGTATGAGATGAGATTAGACCATTAGTCTCAAGGATAAACAGCGAGAGTAACATGGAGTTGGTTGCAGACCTCAGTAACGATAACTCGAAGTAAGAATTATGGTGTAATATGACCAATGTAGATGTAGAAAAGTAATACGAATGGATAACCAGTCTATGATATATGATATAGCCACATCCGCAAGTTCTACAAAGTACCTAGCGAAGAACTTCAGTACACCTATAGATGCCCAAAGAGGCATCATATTAAGACTTGTATATGGTTATAAAGTAAGTCCTAGAGACTGGCTAAAAGCTGGAAGAAAAAGGAGAGAAGAGTCGCATAGGAACACTTACAAGGTCAGTTTTGTAGGGGTTGCATGATAGAAGGTAGCAACAGTTACGAGATTAGAATGAATTCGATCACAAGTCATGGTATGGGAAAGAGGCCTAAAGCGGGAGGG